>CM040976.1:31695583-31705840 GCA_022985145.1 Pangasius djambal | reverse complement strand
GCTTCATATCCTCATTTATTACCTCCATATACCTCCTCTTTGGCCTTCCTCTTCGCCTCCTGCCTGGCAGCTCCATGTCCAACATTCTCCTACCAATATACTCCCTCTCCCTCCTCTGAACATGTCCAAACCATCTTAATCTGGCCTCCCTGACTTTGTCCCCCAAACGTCCAACATGAGCTGTCCCTCTGATGTACTCATTTAATCCTAGTCCAACCTCGTCACTCCCAAAGAGAACCTCAACATCTTGAGATTATAAATATGATTCATCTAATGTGTGCAAAGCTCATGGGGAAAATCCATCCATGGCAGTAGCTCAAAAGTGACTTCTACAGGAAACATACAGACCTGGCAACACTGTCTGTGGCAATAAAACTCTCCTGAACTGATGCGAGAGGAAGATTTCGTGAAGAATTCAGTGAATGTCTAAAAGTTTTGGAATTTTATGCTTATCAGCAAGACGAAACAAATGACTACTGAAAAATTATGTGTAGGTGAATTGCTCTGTGTGTGTGTGTACGTATGTGTGTGTGTGTGTGTGTGTGTGTGTGTGTGTGTGTGTGTGTGTGTGTAAGTGAGCTGTGTTTCTGTGAGTTGAATAATGCATTCCTCTGAAGAAGCATCTCTCTGCTTACAGCGCTCAGCTTCTCATGACATTAGGACCATGTGCATTAGGATGATCTCTCACTCTCTTGCTCTCTCTCTCTCTCTCTCTCTCTCTCCAATTTATAGTGTATAAAGCGAGTAACCCTTCTGGACCTGGCATCTGAAGCCAAGGTCTTCACTAGGCTGTGTGCTTGATAACGCATACTAATTTCTTTTATTAGTAAAAATGATGTTTATTGTTAAACAAATAAAAAGTATGAGGTGTTGTTTATCAGTAAATTATAAAAATTGTAAATTGTACATTGTACAATTTTACATTGTACAATGTAGTGTTATAGGAAATTAATACCTACAGGGTGATGACAGGGTGATGTTTTATTCCTTACTGACTAATAAGCTGGGAGTTTAAGGGGTTCAAAATAGAAAATACCCTCTTTGGTTTAAAACTTGTTCATATTTTGTATTTTCACTTAAAAAGTGCAGGTCACCTAGGTTTCCATCAGTCTGGGTGGATGCCATAATAAGGAAACTGGATTTGTGTGTGTGTTTGTGTGTGTGTTGAGAGGGAAGGGTGTTGGTGTAAAAGCAGTGGCAGTGGGTAAGGGAGGGCTGTTTTAATGTTTCCATGATTTGTTCAGCAGTGAAGCTCATTTCCTCCCAGCTGGGCACATGTGACTGTGTCCTGGATTACACACAGCGTTTATATCCCTGCCCCTGTGTGTGTGTGTGTGTGTGTGTGTGTGTGTGTGAGTGGGTGAGTGTGCACACGTGTGCATAAGTGTTTACTGGAAGAAATTTGTAGCCTAACTTTTTTTCCCCCTACTTTCTTCTTCCCTCTCTCTTCCCTGCGAGCAGATCCGTCCGGGTCTCTCTCCCAGACACTATCACGGCAGTGCCACGCATTCCTTCCTCTACATCCTCTGCTCGGTCGTTTCCTTTTCCTCTTCTCTCCCTCCATATCTTCATCTCTCAGCTCCTGTCCTTGCTGTACCAGTAGTCGGCTCAGCTCTTGTGGGGGAAGCGGCGGGTGTTCGATTTCTTTCACAATGGAAACTCAATCTGGAAGCAGAGGCGAGGAGCTGAAAGCAACGGGACACACACGGGCTGCTGACGCCAAAGAGGACCTGGAGGAGAGCAGGCGCATCGAAAGGTTCGACATCCCACTCACCAACCTGAAGAGCATGTTTGAGAAACCAACAACGCAGAGCACGGTGAGTAAGAGTGTGTAGTCCATATCTGAAAGGAATTGGGTATGCTGAGTCAGCCAGAGTGCCAGAAATGTGAGTGTGAGTCTAATTATACAAATTAGTTTTTGGGTCCTATTGGTTTATTACATTTAAAACACACTTTCTGAGCATTTCTGTAAAGAAGCATTACGTACGATCTCACTAATAGTTTCAAAGTCATCGATATGTCTAACGTCGCAGCTCAATGAAAACTGCGTACTAAGATACAGAACTAACTCAGCTACTGTTACTGATGAACTAATTCTTAGTTGTTATGGTAACATTACATTTTAACAGGTTTAGGTTGATTTCAACAGCTCACTAGATACCGCTAATGCAATAGGGACTCTGAAATCTGAAATCCCTCTCGAGTCCATCTGTGATAAATGTGAGTTAGTTTATTTGAAGTTAACTAAGGTTGCTGATATGAGATCGTCTGTGAGACCACCAGGTTTTTACTTTATCAATCATATTCATAGACCATTAGAAAGTGTAGAAATGTTCCAAGGCCAATTTAAGTAGCTTTAGGGCATCAAAAAAATATTAAACAGTATTATTCTATATAGATTATTGGTAATGATTTTTAACTAAACATTAGGGTATTGTAGTAAAGCTTGATAGTGTTTGGTTTACATTTACGTTTTAATGTTAACACTGAATGACTTTTGAAACGTTTGAACTTTTGGGGATGCCCCTATGGTCATGAAACGGCACAAAAGTGCAATCTAGGGTGTCCCGATAGTAGGAAAAAAAAAGTGGTACAGTGCCATCTAGGGTGCCCCTAAGGTAGATAAAACGTGATAAAGTGCCTTCGAGGCAGAGAAAACCTGATGCTCACTATATGTGAGAAAACATGATGAAAAGGAGATGCAGTGCCCCATAGGCTCCTATGTGAGAGAAAAAACATGAGTTAATGCCCTCCAGGTGCCCCTGTTTTTTCCCTTTTATGCTGGATGAGCCTGTTTTTAGGTGTGTATCTTCAGTTTATATAGGAGTTATCCTAAAACACTGATTTATATATTTGAATTTCACTCACACACACACACACACGCACACACACATGGAAAGATAAAGAGATGTGTGTGTGAGAGTGAGTGAAAGAATGGACTGAGGAGAACCAGCTGTTTCTCTTTTTCCTTTGCGCAACTTGAACACTTGATATCCAAATTTAATCCCTCGTGATTGCCTCGTTCATTTCTTCAGCCACACGGGACTGCAGGAATGACTCAGTGTTATCTGAAACTTTGCCTTTTATTATTTATTAATTTTCCTTTTTCCCCCCCAAATGATGGACGCTTTTATCCAAAGCGACTTAAGAGTGATTGTAGCTCCTTGGCCAGGTACCACGTGAATCACGCCGGGACATGTGGGAGGAGCTAAAAAAAAAATAGCTTACCATCACAGAATGAATATGTCTGCCTGAAATCACTTAACGTCTGGCACAAAAATCTTTTGTAGTGTGGTGACTGTCTGCCAAAGTTTCTTTTCTAAAAAATTCATTGATTTTTATTCATTTCCCCTGAGAAATGCTTCATTTTTGCCAATATGTAGCTTAATTTTACATTTTAGGCACCACCTTTAAGTGATGCCAAAATCACAAATGGCACAAGTTGCCTCGTACAAAGACAGAGCCTTTTTTTTTTTTTTTGTATTTTCACTGAAAACTAAAAATATTGGCACCCCAGCTGAGTTCGGGTGTACATGCCTCCATTGCAACCAACTCACTGTGTCTTGTGCTCAACCCAAAGCAGCGCATCAAACAAAATGAGTTTTCAAATAGTTAAAAAAAAAATGCAAGTACTATTTTTTTTGTCCATGCCCATCACCCCAAAGAAGCTCCTCCTAATTTTACAGGCAGTGTTATTTGATATGAAGCTCTCTCTCTCTCTCTCTCACATACACACACACATACACACACACACACACACACACACACATACACTCAGCTAGGATACAGCTAGCACTGCGTTTGGATTTTTTAACCACCTGTGCTGTGGAAAATCACTATTATTACCACATGGACAAGAAACATCTACTTTAAGAGAAAGGGACCATTTGATTGACCTTGCAAACAACCAACCTCAGACTTTTCCTGTAGCCCCTTTTGCAAATGTGCAAATGTATCACACTCTTACTCGCCAATCAATGGTTTCAAATCCAATTTCGAAATAACTGCAGTGGTTTGTTCAATCCATATTGAAATTATTTTGCTTCAAAAAGTTAATTACATTTACATTTATGGCATTTGGCAGACGCCCTTATCCAGAGCAACTTACAGAAGTTGCTGTCAATAAATACATCCTGAATTGTGTTACAGTCAGAGGTAGGAAGTAACAGATTACAAATACTTTGTTTCTGTACTTAAATCTGGTGTTCGGGATCTGTAGGATTTTAGCATTCTCTGATCTAAATCACTAACAAATCTAAACTAGGATCTTAAAAGATGTTAGAACAAGAATGAGACCCAATATCCATCTGCTGCGGTGTACACTTTGTATTTATCAGGAGAGTTTGGTATTGTGGCAGCTAGCTATTAGCATTCAGATAGTTATTATAATGCTAGCTAACATTTGTGAGATTAGGAATAAAGCTGTTGTTAGTTAGCCTTAGCTAATGTTTTCACACATTCCTTGGTTCTTTAGTGAAAAGCGCACTCAGTAACTAAAATCAGTGGTTGAGGTGGACATCTGCTAACCTGACTGATGATTTGAAACCTTTATCAGAAAACGTATTTAGCTCCCCGGGTGCCGCAGCAAAAAAGCCTGCCCACTGCTCCAGGTGTGTGTTCACGGTGTGTGTGTGTGTGTGTGTGTGTGTGTGTGTGTTCACTACTGTGTGTGTGCACTTGGATGGGTTAAATGTAGAGGACAAATTCCAAGTATGGGTCACCATACTTGGCCACAAGTCACTTCACTTCACTTCACATAAGTAGTTGCACTTTTATTTGAGTAAAGAATTTAGGTACTTTTACCTCACATTAACCATCTCACATTACAGTGCTTAAGCATGTTCAAAAATTTCCTGAAACCAGGTACAGGGAAGTGTGTGTAGTTAATCAGACTGTAACCTCCATGATTGTTTGCATCCTCTACTCTCCTCTATGTTGTGCAGAATGCTCAAAGTGTCCATCAACTGACCAGAAATAAATATGGACGAGCAAAAGAAACTAGAAATATGACAACAGAAACTAAATATGATGGTTAAAGCACATGCTAGTCCTCAGAAGTGCTCCAAACAAACGAAGATGTGAAATACGGTTAACTGTACCTGGGCAGCAGATCTTCCATACCAACCATTCGGTCCTGTCAGAGTCCTACACTGTGTTATCGGCCATTTCATAACCCATGCAGGCGACTCAGAAACACTTGAGTCATCTTTTTGGCACGGCTATGCGTTTGTTGGTTTAAAAAGAGGGAGCGGAGTGTGAGGGAAAGATTTTCAGCATTCAGGAACCGAAAAGAACATTTAATCCTCCGTTACTTAGACCACAAGATCGCTTTAGTAGCATGCAGATGTGTGACCAATTAAAGGAAAAAAACAATACAATGTGTGTTAGCAAGGTGTCAGGCCACCATAAGCCACCAGAACAGCTTCAGTGCTCTTCAGCACCTATTCTGCAAATCACAAATCACTGTGGTGCTGTACTGGAGCGATGTACACGCTGTTCTTCCAAAACATGTTCTCTCAGTTGGGGTTTTAATGATGACGACAGTGGAAACATCTCTCCAAAATCTCCCATAAGGGTTCAATTGGGTTGAGATCTGGTGTTGAGGACATAGTATATGATTTACATCATTTTCATTCTCATCAGTGAGCCCTCGTGCTATGTGGATGGGGGCGGAGTCATCTTGGACGAGACCACACCCATTAGGATAGACATCTTTCATCAGAGGAAAAAAGTGATCATTCAGAAGAACTGCAGTTCTGATTTGCAGCGACACGGTAGTGGTGTGTTTTGTATGATCGAAAGAGAGAAATAGAGTTGAGTGCAAAAGGTTGACGTTTAATGCAGCTTGGGTGTTACAGATTTTTCAGCAGTAACAAAAATGGTCAAAAGGGGAATGTTATGATCTTAATAATGAAACTATTTCGTTCTGTTCGCCTCTAAGGACTTTTTAAGGTCTCCTGCTGTGGCGTTTGGATGTTTGCAAATCCTTTGTGAAATGTTTTCACTTATTTTTCATCCACTCCTTGGTTGACACTGTTGCTAAACAGCTTTGATATCTTTTTTTTTTTTTTAATTGCATTTTCCAGCTATGTGAAAGGTCAGCGTTTTCTGTTTGTCTTGTGATGGATGTTTTCCTGATTCCTGCTGACACTCCACAGCAAACTGCATGAGAGTTTGAGAAAATGAATGTGCTGACTATTTTGTCATTAGACACCTTAATGAGACACATTCAAATTATTGGATTTTTAAAATCTATCAGGTGTAATAGGATTCAATAGGAAATCACTTAATTAAATGAACGTGGAATTGTGTTTTGTAGACAAACTGTAAAAATCTATGTATAGTTTTCATTTTCCAACCAGAAATCAATGGAGCTACAACATTACCAGTCAGATATAGGTCTCTCTTGGGGCCAAGATAAAAATCTCTTAATGATAATAATTGCTTTTCCACAATTAACAGAAATGTGCCATAAGGAGAATCACACTCTTCTGATCTGTCAAGATAGCAGCAAACTAACACACTGAAGCACCCAGTGGCTGCCAGATCATTCACACACACACACACACACACACACACACACACACACACACACACACACACACACAGAAAGCAAATTATAGGGCTATTTATAAGAAACCCAGTGTTGCAGACTGAGTCCAGAAATAAAGTTTAAATAACATATTGTTACTTTGTCTGTGTGCACGTGTGCATTTGTGTGTACAAATCTGTGTGTGTGTGTGTGTGTGTGTGTGTGTGTGCTGGTGTTTCCCATGGTTCTGAGAAACATTTAAAGAAATACTCCTTCAATTTCTCAACCTAATCTCTAGCTACCGCATTTGCTGAGTATATAAGGAATAAAACACCCTGTGACATGCCGTTACAGGAAAATAATCAACAGCGTGGTGCGATGTGGCCTGATGCAAATCGGAGTTACTGTTACCGCCCTGAAGTTGATTATTTTCCTATAACGGCACATCCTGAAGTGATTTATTCCTCTTATACCCCAGCAATTTGCCAACATTAATATTTGTATTTATTAAAAAACAGAATGCCATACTTTTTTTTTTATCCATTTATAGTTGTGGAACATCCATGACAATGTTATCACTTACGTTATAGCAGCTGTAAAAAATAAGTTCCCTCATCAGTCCTCCTCTCTTTGCTCTCTTGAAGGTAATAAGACAAAAATGCAGGTTGTTACCATTTACTGAGTACCCCAACAACTGCCAACAGGGAGAAGTGTTGAAATTCTTCGTCCATGGTAATCACACATACAGTATACTGCAGATGCTATGGGTAGAGATTAGTTTAAAAAGGTTTTGAGTATCCTTTAATGGAAGCTCAGCATTAAGAACTAACTAAAGCAAACCTTGGGTTTTGCACAACAGGAAAAAACAAATGTGGTTGAATTTTTGTCTCTGTCCCGCATTTTAGATCTGACCTTTGAAACCTCGGTATGTACAATGTGGGCCATGTAAGGCTTTGTGAAACGTGGCAGAGCTGCAGATGTGGTCTCACCCACCACATCAAGTGGTGTGGGATTTTTCTATAAAATCAAGCCCTAGATTGAAATTAAGATCCTTCTTAACTGGCTCATTTCTGAGTAATCGCCACAATTGAAACATACCAACAAATCGTGCTTCTTCAGGCTGCTTAGTATATATCACTGATTACAGATTTTAAGTACTGCAGTGAACTTCAGTTAATATGAATGAGAAAAATGACAGCCATTTTAAGTTTGATACAAAATTAATAATATGTCAAAGTGTCAAACAAGCCAAGTTACAATTTTCATACCATTTTCATCTGTTTAAATGCTTTGCTCAGAATTTAAAGGGGCATTTTTAAATTTTTGGATCCCCCTGCTGTCTGCAAGGCAAATTGCATCCGTAATTTAAAAAAAAAAGAAACAAACATAACTGGCCATTGTCTTGCCCCATCCAACCCCACCCTTTCTGCATAACTTATGCAGGCCTTATGAGTTGCCTTTTCATGAGAAAGAGCAGGGATGTGTTCCAGCTGGGGGGGCGGAGCTAATTTCTGGACCAGAAAAATCTAAACCAAATTCACTACAAGGCTATTTTGCTTTTTCTGAGGTAACTGTATGATTATTTCAGATCTAGAAACAACTGTAAACAATACTAACCACACGTTTAAACAAGCCACTTAAAATTTAATCAAAATGGTCAACTTGCTGTTTTAGTGCTCTCATAAAACTCAACATGTTCCTCTCAGATGTGTGCTAGTCAAATTGGGCTAGTCATATTTTCTCCTGCTGGTAGAAACTGATCTTATTTAATAGTCTTATATTATGTAATACTTTCAATATTTTAATTTCTCCAGCCAGGCGACTAGAAAAGGCTACAGATAAGTGTGGCGGTCTGGGAAAACTTATAAGATGTAGCTATTGTTGAATTCTGGCAGCCAAAAAAGAACGAAATTGAGTTTTTTTGACTTATACTTTTTTCTCTACGTTAAAAAAACCTGAAATGTAAGGAGCCACTTTAATATAGCTAAGTGTGATTTCCTTACACGGTGAAAGTCACGAGTTGATCAAGTTGTTGTATAGCTACTTTTTGTGTTGTAATGAAACAGATATAAGCCAAATCAGTTCAGTTTTTAATAAGATGCCGACTGTCAAAATGTCCACCATACACCTCCAGTGCAATGAAATCTTTAAATAGAATTTTCTCTTTTTTCACTTTTTGGGGTAATCAGACTTTAAAGTGCTATAACGTCACTTGTGGTTGATATCCATTGAAAAAAAGAAACAAATTTCAGTTCAAGAAAGCCAGTAGTTTTCAGAACTATATATTAGAAAATGTTAAAATTACACCATAGGTATTGGATACTACTTACTTTCTGTTAAATAGTATACTACTACCACTACTAACGTAAATTAAATAATCTGTCTACTAGTTTCACTGTAATTACTGAAAAAGTTGTAGTAGTTACTCATTTACATGCTTTAGGATGAATAACTAAATAATAACGCAACAAATATTCAAATATCAGAGCATTTATTAATGTGTAGTGAGGCCATTTAGAACAATGTCACATTTCAGCCAGGGTAAATCTAATCTGAATTCTCTAGAATGTTCTTGGCTACAAGTCACTTGAACCCTGAATTTCCTCTTTCCGAGTGTTTTTGTGTCATGTTTTTGCTGCCACATGTGCAGTGGAATGAAGAGTGTGTTAAAGCATTACTCGTTTCTGAGGAGGAAAAGAGAAGGGATACTGGTACAGATCCAACTACTTTGGCACACTAAAACATGAAACATGACCTCTCTATTCCTCGGTGCGGTTTAATAATTCACAAACTTTCTGCTCCCTCTTTCTCTCTCTCGCTCTCATTCTGTATCTCTCTCTGGTTCACTTTAATTATTTATGAAGCAGGCAGGGGAACACAGGGAGACGGACAGGAAGAGCAGCAGCGAGGCCTGTTAGACTTTCTCTCATCCTGGCAATCTGTGTGCTTTAAAGGTGCTCTATGTCAAATTTAAACATGTCTCTCGACCTTCATTTATCATATATATTCAAAGATAGCTTTTATTATACTACAGCTTTGTTCAATTCTCAAATCTAATTAGGCAGAAAGTTTTTCTGAAAGTTTTCTATAACTGCAGCATGACAGTAGTTCTGGCTACAAACCGCAGGTTTATATTAATGCACTCACTGTACATTATTTTCTATAGTAACAACTCACACAGGTAAATCATTGATATGATGATGTTTTCTGTGAGGAGATGTTAGCATTAGCATTTTTGGAAGGAGTCTCCAGTGTGAGCACTTTGAAACAGTCTGCAGTAAAGCTGTAACTTGAAGTTTTCTGCCAGGAATTTAAAATGTTATGAGTATAATATATATATATGTATATGTAAGTGATAATAGGATCTAATGTGATTTGTGGATGTTCCACAGCATTATCTGTAACTGTAAACGGATAAAAAGTATGACGTTGCATTCATTAATAAATAAAGGATTGTTGGCAGATTGCTGGGGCATAATTTGGAAAATAGGATTATAGGAAAATAATTAACTTCAGGGTAGTGATGGTAACACAGCTTCATACCGGGCTGTATCACACCACCCAGTTGTTGAGTATCTTCAGCACACCCTGTTGTGTTTTATTCCTTACTTACTGTATGCCCTGCAGTGGATCTACTTTATTTCTTCATTCAAAGCTTTTTACATTTACTCCTGCCTCACCTGGAGTTGCATGCTTGTTTGTCACATTTCCTTAAAATACAACTC
>CM040976.1:31665630-31687060 GCA_022985145.1 Pangasius djambal | reverse complement strand
GTAAGTTTGATCATTTTATAAATGAGATTGTATTTGATAATTTATCATTTATGAATTAATGCTCTTGTGGAATAAAATACCACAGGGTGGTCCGTTATAGAAAAATAATCACTGGCAGTGGAGTATGATGTGATGGAGTTACTATTACTACTACCCCTAAAGTTGATTAGTTCAATATTTTATTAATTAAAATGGACATAATTTTTACGTAATGTTTTGTACCCTCTATGAGCACTAGCAGGTATAAACAATTGTTCCCTCATCAGCCTCTCTATTTTCTCCCTCTTAATGTTAATAATACAGAAATATACAAGCAGCTCATCATGTTACATAGAAACCGCAAAAGCAAAAACTCTGCTGTCCTGAGGATGACAGAAAACAGCGTTTGTTACAAAGCACTGACACTGGAGACTCCTTCCATAAATGTCTCCTCACAGAAAATTTCATCAACAATTGTACACATTTTTAAAATTCTGTTTATGTGGCGTATCAATTAGAACAAGCGCTTTACGATAAACACTCGAGCAAAATAGTAGTTGCTGTAGTTTTTGAATGCTTCAGAGAAAATACCAAATAAGTAATACAAACTAATTTAAATATAGCTATTAATGGGTCTTATACTGTATATAGTTATGTTGGGTTTTTTATTTTGGATTTTATTTGACAAATGTATGCTAAGTAGAAAGGACTGAGAAAATGTAATTTGTTAAAGCTCCATCCCGACCTGTAACATTTTCATGAAGAAAAATCATTATTATGATTATTATTATTATTATTATTATTATTAATCTTGCATAATCATCCTCATTTACTGACACTCATTAACAGGAACTCCCAGTGAGCGATTCCTGAAAACACTCTTTCCTGCATGTATATCTGATTTGTCAGTCTTACTTAAGGTCAGTGTGACTGAACCTGATGTCTCAAACTGTGTGTTAGTGCATGTGAGTGTGTGCAAGTGTGTGAGGTATGACGGACTGACACTGTCTCTCTCTATGACTTCAGGTTAAGGGCATGTCTGGTAGCTGAGCTAAAAAAGGGCCACCATGCTCCCAATGCTGGTCATCCTTTTTTAAAGGGAAGGGAGAGAGAGATGGGGGGTGAGGGAGGGGGAGATGGGGGGGGGGGGTGTCTAAAATAAAACCAGCTGTCTCAGTCTTCGGCCACTCTGAAGTGAACTGGAGAGAAATCAGGAGCTGGTCTCCAAACATTCATACATTCATACACACTCAAAACTAGGCAAGGCTTACCGAGTTAGCTGGAATCTCCAGGTGGGATCTGTATCATCCAAGTGACTCTGTATTGATATTATCAGCGATCGAGCTACATAAGGTGAGTACCTTTTTACTGAGATGGGTCAGAGAGTAAAACACGTGGCATCAAATGTGCTGGACTAGATTTAAAAATACACCTACAGTTGGCAGTATACTTATTATTTCACAGAGAATTTAATAATGTATCATTTGGTTATTTAGCCTATACTAAAAGAATTGTGAAGTAACTGTGAAACCTGAGCATTTTCATGATCTTCCAGTTCTAATCACATTTAACCTAGTCGTTTTATTTTTAGCACTTAACACCAAGTCCGGTCATTGATGTTCAAATTAAATACTTGGTTTAATGAGTGCTGATTAACTACACATAATGCGCTCACATGTTGCTCTCTCGCTGAAAATGAATATTAATGAGGCGGATTTGCATGAGCACCAAATAACTAAAGATTTCACTGTGTTTAAAAAGCAAACGAAAGAATTCCAGTTGGACAACTCTGGAACTTTGTTTCAGCAACTGAATCTCACTTGAATTTAAACTAGCGATGGATATGTTTCTGTATTATTTCAATTTTCTATAATTGGCGTCGCAAGAAAAGCTACAAACATTAACTCCGCTCCTAATCCCAACCTGAATGACCTTGTTGGCTTTTATAATTTTTGAAAAAAAAAATGTACTTAAATTTAACTAAACAGATTTTTTTTTATGCTGGAGATGGTAGAGGGTGAAAAGATTGGGGCATGATTGAGAAATAAAATGGGATCCAAGGAAATTTTTGACTTTACAGCTGTATAGGAAAGAACTTATAAATTTTTCATTTGGATGTCTCAAAATGGGGCCCATCTCAAATGGCCTTTATGTCCGAGACCCCTGTAAGTGTACTCAGAATAGAGACGAACACTAGAAATATCTGAGAGAGAGAGAGAGAGAAGCGAGAGAGACTTAACAGCCCTAAAAAACATTTTCAATCATTTTCATTCTTATTATGAAAGGGATCCATATAATAAGGATAATAATGAAAATAGTAAGTGTATAATAGTAGTAGTCGAGTGTAAATAGATTAGTGTGGCAATGAATTATGGGACAAGATGAGTTTTCTGGAAATACATTCTCACGCTTCTGACTTTTAGGAAGTTCCTCTTCCTGGAAGTTCTTCCTCTCTGCCTCACTGTTCTGAAACATGATGCAGGGCAGGATTTAGATTTTTGCTCCACAGTACTGCAATGCATCTAAGCCTGACATCCTCACTACCCCAAGCATTCGGGTTTTCATGGCATGTGAGGACCTGATATTTGTGCGTGTGATCCCTCTGTCTCTGCATCCCTCCATCCCTCTGTTTAAAAAGTGTCGTGTTTCCTCTACGTTTCAGGTGTAACGTTTCAGACCAGCTGCCCCTAAAACCTGGTCTATTCGAGACCGCATTTCTCTCTTTCTCTGTCTCTCTCTTGCTGTCTGGATAGCTTTACCCTGACATGCTCTAAATAGCAGCCCTGTTAAAATTAACAGCCTGGGGAACATATCTTTGTCACATGATGCTCTTGCAGTGCTTAACTGATGTAAGAAAAGCATGCGAGTTTATGACACAGTAACGGCGAGCGGCCTAAATCTGTAATCACTTAGCCATCACTTAAAAAAAAGCATTTTCAGATGTTAATGACATCTGGTTATTGTTATTACAAAATTCATACCACTGGTAATTATTATCAGGATTTTTGGGAACATTAAAAAATATAGCAGTTAATAGTGTGTTGTGGAAAGATTTCCACTTAAACTGAAGGTTAATCTAAAATATTTGTGGCAGTGATGATGATGTTAACCCTCAATATATCTAGGGGCTATTGATGAATCTGGCTCACATTTTCAATTTACACTTTTTAGAACAGCGTCCCTCATACCACATACCGCAATAAGCCTGTAGGACTAACAATAGTGAGAGAGAGAGAGAGAGAGCGAGTACAAGATTAAGAGAAACAGAAAGAGTAAGGGAAAGAGAGAGAGACTTAGAGAGAGGGAGACAGACACAGGAAGAGAAAGAAAGACAGAAAGAGAAAGTGAGAGAGACAGAGAGAAAGACAAACACTAAGACATAAAGTGGCAGAGACAGAGAGATACAGAGAATGAGAGAGAGAGAAAGTGCAAGAAAGAGAGAAACAGAAAGAGCAAGAACAAGGGAAACAGATCGAGCAAGAAAGAGGGAGAGAGACACAGAAAGAGAAAGACACATACATAGAATGAGAAGACAGAAAGAGATACAGAGAGAGAGATACACACACTGCACATGCTGTAATGAAATATTATTCCATTATGAAACGGGAGGATTTGTATGGCATTTCTATACAAGTAAAAATGTGTCTCATCTAGCTGAGTGATAGCTCAGGTTAAGACGTTGGACTTCTGATCCGAAGAGCGTGAGTTCAAATCCCAGCACAGCCAAGCTGCCACTACTGGGCCCATGAGCAAGGCCCCTAACCCACAACTGCTCAGTTGTATAAATTAGATGAATGTAAGTCGCTCTGGATGGGTGTCTGCCAAATGCCATAAATGTAAATCTTATATGACCTCATACTGTTGAGCCAAGCCAAAGTACAATGAGGTGTCCCACTGGTCAAAGAACCTGACTATAAATCAAGATAAGTTCTGTTTCTGTTGTGGTCCAGTCCAGTTAGACACTGTTCCTTATACAACCACCACTGATCTAAAGCTGTAAACTGGTATACTCTTTGAACATTGCTTACAGATTGGAGATTTAGTATCATGATGGCTGAAAAAAACATAAAAAACCCAAAACAAACATGTTTGTATTTCAGGCAGCGTAGGTCTTTCAGTAGGAGACCCTGAAGGTGAAGTCGAGACCGTTCCTCTCAAAGAACGACTGGCCTTGTACCAGGCTGCCATCAGCAAAGAGGAGAAAAGCCCTGCTAGTGTGGTAAACACACACACACACACACACACACACACACACATACACACACACACACAGAGCTATCGATTTACTGCTTCCAGTGTTGGGAGATGAGAGACAGGGTTCTGCTTTCCTCTTCCACTTCCTGATTAATATTTATCACTGTGTGAACTAATCTAAGAGAAAGGACTTGAGAAAGATGTCACACTTACTGTTTTTCAGCATTGTGCTTCCTCCTACAGGACAAACTAAGCAACAGCGTCTCAGTAATATCCTTGCGTGTATGGGTGTTTGTGTGTGTGTGTGTGTGTAGGTCATGGAAAACTCTGAAGCATGCTCTCTGCCAGGTGGGCTGGCCAGTGTGAAGAAACAGTTTGAGAGTCAGAAAGTCAGCTCCTCGTCCTCTTCTCAAAGCACCGTCACACAATACCACTACCAGCAGAGACAGGTAACATGCTGCACTAACACACACTGCTCTATACTGAAGACATTTTAACCAAAACTTCAGTAGGTATCATGTTTGCCTTCAAAATCATCATACATTACCAATTATAATACAACTACACTAACAGATATCAGGCTGTGTAAAGCTAACTATAAATTTGACTCATAAGCCAGCTACATATGTTGTGTTACTTTAGCTGCCTTCCAAAAGAAATCACTGTCAAAGAGTAAATCATACACATAATGTACACTATGCATGTATATGTAAATGAACCATGGTGAAACATGGCAGGAAAGACAATAAGAGCCTTGTATACCAGAACATGTATCTCCTTATGTTACAAAGGTTGTTGTGTCTATCAACAGGAGGTGATGAGCTCATCTGAAACAAGTGTGAGGAGTAGTGTGAAAGAGAGTCACAATGTCAAGGTACTGCAGTTTACACAAGAATACAAAAAAACTGCTATAAGAAAATTGTTTGTGAATGTTATCATTACATAAAAATGCACGTTTGTTGCTGCAGATGTCACAGGATCAGAAAATTCAGCAGAACGTAGCATCTAGCTTTGGGAGCCATTTTGATGAAAAAGGTATGTCAATTACACAGAATGAACTGAAATAATATGGGCTGATAGCTTTACTATGCAACATGCATGAATGAATCAATGCACAATTATGGATTCATATTACATGTTACAGTTTTATAATGTGGGGAAAAAGGGTTAAGTGAGATTTCTTTCGTCTTGCATGTTTCATTAAACTCTTCATCCTGTATGTTTTAGTGGTGGTGATTGGAGATGAAGAGCTACCTAAAATCTCCACCCAAGCACTAAAACAGCAGCATGAAAAAAACATAGAAGAAGCCACTCCAAGCAAGCACATCAAGGTAATAAAGGTCCATGATCACACAATGAACCCCCTCCTTTCACCAACCAACCAATCAGATTTATTATAAGGAAACATCTCATTTTTTAATAATTTGAGAGCTGAGAGTCAGGACATTTACATATCTGGAAACAGAGAACCAAGATGTATGATAATTTGTGATAGGCCAACACATTTGAAAACTACATATTTTTTAAAATTTTATCTTTTAAATCTCTAATTACGAATCCCTACTTAATAAAAATAATGTGTGGTCATGATATATTGATCTGTGTGTGAAAAAAGAACAATAAAGTAGAGCTCTTAGTGTTAATAAATAATCTATTTTATCTATGTGTTGTAATTTATAGACATAAAATGTTCATTGTTTAGTATATTATATTATATACTATTTACGTAAAGAAAATACTGTTTTATTTGGAAATTTTTAACATTCTATACTAAAAGATTACAAACAGTAGTTAATAAATTGTGCGTGTTAACTTTTATAGTGTCTACATCTTAAATAAAACAGAACCCCATACTTCAATAAGTCCTGGCCATGCATTATTTTTAATAAGTAGGGATGTCACCCACAGGGCTTCTAATCTAATTCTTCAATCCCTATCTAAATTTACCTATAAAAAAGGGGAAATATTATAAAACAAATGTTTAAAAAAGCTTTGCAATTAGAATATTTGTTCAGTAACGATATATTCACTGAAACAATTACTGTCTTTT
Source organism: Pangasius djambal (assembly GCA_022985145.1). Lineage (NCBI taxonomy): Eukaryota > Metazoa > Chordata > Actinopteri > Siluriformes > Pangasiidae > Pangasius > Pangasius djambal. Next base: position 31,680,837 of record CM040976.1, on the reverse strand, counting down.
CCTTTCTCAACAACAAAGATTGATGTTGATTACGACCAGTTTCAGTGGGCGCCAGTAAATGTGTCATCCAAAGTTGCAACAGGAGGTAGTTATGAGTCTGTTACCAAAACTATGCAGACGAAGTCCTCTAGCTCTGCCTCTTCATCTGCCCATTATAAAACCACTGAACAATTTCCTCTACCACCACCACCAACCACCGACCTCCTTCAGGTCCCCTTTGAAGTCCCAGGGCATTGTACTTCTCCCCAGCCACCTGATCAACATGTTCCCCAGAAATATCCAATTAGTAAGGAGCAGTATCACAAGCAGAGGAACCTCTATGAGCTGAAACGCTTGTACAAGCATATCCATCCAGAGGTCCGTAAAAACCTGGAGCGAGACTTCATTACTGAAATGGAGCACTCTCACATGGACAGTGATGAGGAAGTTAGCGGCGATGTGCAACAAGCACGCTACGTGTTTGAGAACAACGGCAGCAGTCCTGGGAAATGTATGAGCCCGGAAAGGGAGTATCTGGAATGGGATGAGATTCTGAAAGGTGAGGTGCAATCTATGCGCTGGATGTTTGAGAACAAGCCACTTGATGCCATCAAAGACGACACACCAGATGAGAATGAAAGCAGAAACATTGCGCAGCAGGAAATCATTGCTGGGAAAGATGTTAAATATACAACTTGGATGTTTGAAACACAACCTATTGATGCTCTGGGTACAGAAACCCCTGACTCAGTAGAGCATAGTAGAAAACTAACAGATCTAGCAAGAGGAGATGTGAGAACTGCAACCTGGTTATTTGAGACGCAGCCTCTGGACTCTATGAATAAAATTTACCAAGAGGATGATGAAGAGGAGAAGGTGGTGTATACCAAAGACATTGCAGGAGGAGATGTAAAAACTGCCAGATACTTGTTTGAAACTCAGCATCTTGATTCCCTTGGCCATACTGAGACAATTGACGAGTCACACTTCCTACAACTGAAGTCAGAACTGGAAGAGATTAAAGGTGAAGTCAAAACTACAACAAAATTGTTTGAGACACAACCTTTGTGTGTCATTAGGGGAGATTCTGGTGAGATGTTGGAGATTACAACTGTGCGACGTGAAGAAACTGAAAAAGGTGATGTAAAAACATCCCGCTGGCTTTTTGAAACCCAGACTCTGGATATGATTAACAAAGACCCAACTAAAGTTAAGATAATTTGTGGAGTGTCCATGGAAGAAAACTATCAGGGTGGGGTGAATCGGGGTAGGTGGCTTTTTGAGACAAAGACGTTGGATCAAATAAAAGATGAAGAATTGGAAAACACCAAAACTCAAAAGGAGGAGATAATAGGAGCAGATGTTAGAAGACATTGCATGGTCTTTGAGACCCAACCCATGGATGCTTTAAAAGATAATACCAATGCCAGGCCATCTGAACCAGAGGAGATCATTGGGGGTGACGTAACATCAGCCAGACATTTGTTTGAGACTGTACCAATGGAAAATCTGAAGGAGTTGCCTGAAGTTGGAAAACTACAAAAGGTTGTTGCATTAGAGGAGGAGAAAGGTGATGTGAGGCATCAGAAGTGGTTATTTGAGAGTAAGCCTCTTGAGCAAATTAGAGAGGACAAAAAAGAAATCACACGAACGGTTAAGCTTCAGGAGTTAGACAAGGGTGATGTCATCAACTGCAAGGAGATATTTGAGACCATGGATCTAAGCAAGTGCACAGATACACATAAGATTGCAGTGGAAGGTGTCACAAGTGGATCAGTGAAATCAAACAAAGTACTCTTTGAATCCACGCCCTTGTATGCCGTACAGGACAGCTCAGGACATTACCATGAAGTCAAAACAGTACGACGTGAAGAAATTGTCAAGGGTGATGTACGAAGCTGCAAGTGGATGTTTGAGACTCGTCCAATCGACCAGTTTGATGACAGTATAAACAAATTCCAGATTATCAAGGGAATTTCAAAACAGGAGATTGAATCAGGGGACGTCAAAACAGCCAAATGGTTGTTCGAAACTCAGCCTCTTGATGGGATCAAATATTTCACTAACACAGAAGAAGAGGACAACAGAAAGAACATGGCCACTGAGATCCAAAGGGGTGATGTCAAGACTTGCAGATGGCTGTTTGAGACTCAACCGATGGATGAGCTGTACGAAAAAGCTGAGGTAAAAACAGAGGACACCACAGAGATCCAGAAAGGTGATGTTAAAACCTGTACCTGGCTTTTTGAGACCCAAACCCTTGACAGTATCAAAGAAGAATCTGAGACTATTTTAAAAACTTGTACAGTCAAACAAGAGGATGTGCAGGGCAAGGATGTACGTCTGGCCCGCTTTCTCTTTGAAACTGAAAACTTGGAGAATATCAAAGGCGGTGAGGATCAAAGTAACTTTAAACGAGTCACCCAGATAGATATCCAGTCTGGAGATGTATCAAGGATGAAGTACATATTTGAGACCCAGGCACCTGACATCATGACCTCCACTTCTGAGGAGACTATGCAGAAACTGAAGTCTCATCAGGCTGAGGATATCCAGAAAGGAAATGTTGTGAACTGCACCTGGATGTTTGAAAATCAACCAATTGATGCCATCAAGGAGAACACTGAAGAATCCAAAGAGGTGCGTACAGTGACAGATGTTCAAGGAGGGAATGTTGACAAAGGTCGTTTTATCTTTGAAACATATTCCCTGGATAAGATTCAAGAGGATTCTTCAGAGACAGAGATCAACAAACTTCAGAGCATCATACGAGAGGAGATTGAAAAAGGAGATGTGAAAAACTACACCATGATGTTTGAGACCCAACCGTTGTATGCTATTCGAGACAAAGAAGGACATTTTCATGAAGTTACTACAGTCACCAAAGAGGAAATTCTGAGAGGTGATGTGATTGGGGCAAGATGGTTGTTTGAGACAAAGCCACTAGACTCAATAAGAGACACAGATGAGGTTTATCTCATCAAAGCTGTTACTGAGGAAGATATACAGAAGGGTGATGTTAGCACAGCAAGGTGGAGGTTTGAAACACAGCCCCTTGATGAAATTACTGAGGACATGAAGGTTACTCTAAAGACAGTTGCAGATATTCAGGGTGGAGATGTCAAAACAAACATGCAGCGCTTTGAAAATGATGACATGTCTCAGAAATATGTGAGAACTGTTAGCGTAAGTGAAATACAAAAAGGTGATGTGAGAAGTGCCACGTGGATGTTTGAAACACGCACAATTGACAAGATCCGTGGAGAGAGTTCCGAATATGACGGTATGGAAAAAGTAACACGAGAGGAAGTGCTGAAGGGTGATGTTAAACAGTCAGTGTGGCTTTTTGAAAAAGAACCTCTTGATCGCATCAAGGACAGTGATGGAACAGAAATCATGATTTCTCGTGAGGAAATTCCCAAAGCTGACGTCAAGACGACAACATGGCTTTTTGAAACTACACCACTGACTGAGTTTAACGAGACCAATGTGGAGAGGACGGAAATCATCGGCAAAAGTGTCAAGGAGACATTAGAGGAACTTTACAGTCAGAAAATGGTTGACTCCCAGGGGATAATTATAGAAGCAGATGAGATTGGTGATGTTAGGATGGCAAAGTACAAACTGTTGAATCAGGAGACTCCAGAGATCCAGAGAGAGGAGGTTATTCGAGGAGACCTGAATAACATCATGATGAACCTGCTCAACAGACATGAGATAACAGAGAGAGGCATCACCATTGATGCAGAGGAAAGGGGAAATATCAACTCAACTGTCAAACAGCTCTTTAGTCAGGATAGGGAAGATAATGTTGAGAAGGAAGACATCGTTAGAGGAGACATACAAGAAGCGATCAACAATCTGCTGAAGAAGGATGGAACTGCAAAACGTGGTATTTTAATTCAGGAAGATGAGAAAGGAGATGTGAGGATGACTATATACTCCCTGTTGAACAAGGAAGAACAAAGTGGACTTGTAAAAGAGGACATTGTTAAAGGAAATGTCCGTGGGACTGTGCATAGGCTAATGTACAACAGTGATGCCAAAGACCAGTCCTCTAAAATACAAATAAGTGATACAGAGAGAGGTAATGTGAGTTTCTATTCAACTTGTATCGAGTCTGGAGCACTGGACTACCTTAGACAACTTCAGTTAGGATCGGATGAAACATATAATGAAACATCTAAAGAAAAGATTATCGGAGGTGACGTAGAGAATACAAAATTGATCCTGAAGAACAGTCATCATGCAATTGGACGAACTGTGGCTGAAGATGATATTGTTCCTGGGGATGTTCACAACACAGTACAAGTTTTTATGATGGAACCAGTCCTGTCTTTGCACAATGTTGAGAAGGAGGAGATTGTAAAGGGAGACTTGAGAGCAGCACTTGATTCACTTACACAAGCAGTGAATCAGTGCAAAGTTGTTGAAAAAGAGGAGGTGGTCAAAGGCGACATCAACACCACACTCAGATCTTTGGAAGAAGCCCAAAACCAACTCAAAGAAATGGAGAAACCTGAGATTGTCCGTGGGGACATCAGGGGTGCCCTTGAAAGTCTTGAACGTTCAACCACTGCTAAGACTGAAGTAATTATTGAGGATGTAGTGGCTGGCGATATTAAGGGAACTTTGAAATCCCTTGAAGAGGCAAAGCAGGCAGTAAAAGAGGTTGAGAAAGAGGAAATTGTTAGAGGTGACATCCAGGCAGCTTTACTGAATTTACAAGATGCATCAACTGAGAAGAAGCTCATCCAGCATCAAGTGAGTGAACAGGGTGATGTAAAGGGCACCATCCAGCTCCTACTGGAACCAGTATCCTCACCTCATATGCAAAGAAGAGCTAGCACTGAAGGTGATGTTAAAATGTCAATAAAATCTCTTTATGAACAGGAACAAACCCAGATAGAGAAGGAGGAGGTGATTAAGGGAGATGTTCATGGAACCATCAAATGTCTTATGAAGAAGAAAGAACAGTCAAGTTATAAGCCAAAAACAAATCCTTCCAGTAGAGTTAAAACTTCCAAAAGTATTTCAGTGTATACTCAGGAAGGGGCTTGTGAATGCCCTGCTACACCCAAGGTTGAGCCCTCAAATCCACACCCATCAAAAAATATGCCCAAGAGAATTGAAACAGGTGTGAGTATACAAAAGCAAACAGAAGTCAAATCTGATCAAAGTCAGATCGTCACTCAAGAGCAAAGTTCTGAAACCAATCATATGACATCAGTTGGCCAATCAGAATCATCCCAGTTCTCACAGAAGTTAAATATAAAAGACCAGCAAGTAAAACAAAAACAAAACCCTGGTCCTGTAGTCATAAAGAAACATGTGGGAAAACAGACAGGTGAGAAAAAAGCTGAAAGTGCTGTTGTGTGCTCTGCTGAGTGTGACACAAAAGAGACAAAACAAACAACTGAAACCACAAAGCAAACACAAGAAATAAAGACAGTCACACAGGTTCAGACCAAGGTAACAACAGAGCACACCACCATTACCCAAAAGAACACCAAGAATTTAAAATCAGAACAAAATGTGAAGAGTCTGAAGACTGAGCAGAACACCAAGAGTTTGAACCGCAACCTGAATCCAAAGGGAATGATCAAAAAGAAACCCCAGCCAGAAATTCACTTCCCCCCTCCTCCAACCTCTCCTCCACCACCTTCTGAGTCTGAGTTCTCTCTTCCTCCTCCTCCATCTCCGGTCACAGAGCCTTACATCTCTCCTTGTCCTCAACTGGCCATGAGGCAGGATAGTGATCCTTCCCTTCCACCACCACCTCCTCCACCTGCCATTGAAGCAGAGGCTGAGTTCTTTCCGCCACCTCCACAAGACTTCCTCCCACCTCCCCCGTCACAGCAAGAACTCAACTCAGTGGCCCAGCCAAATCCTGGAAAGCCAAAGGGCCGACCTCTATTCAAAGTGCCTAAGCCTGAGACTCCTAAGCAGTCAGATCCACCCAAGGCTAAGTGGCAGAAAAAACAAACTGCTCCTGCTCCCCCACCACCTCCTCCTCCACCACCTCCTCCACAACCTTCTGTGCTTGAACAGAAGGAAAAAGAAGCAAAACATATTATTACACTCACAGAAACCAAAGCAAGGGAGAAAAAGCATGATGGAAATGTAAAGTCACCTGAGATGACACTTCCACCAGTCACTGAAATTCCCTCAACAGTCCCACTGCACACATCAGAGCCTGAGGAACCCTCTCGACCTAAAAAAGTATTTATTCCTCCAATTAAACTTCCACCACCCCCAGAGCCTGCTATTGAGCCAAAGCCCAGACCTTATGCAAGGAAATTCAGAACACCACTCATGCTGGCAGAAGAAAGATACCGCAAACAAAGAGATGAAGCTGAGAAGAGTAAGACAGGGTCTACACCAACATCGCCTCCGGAAAACATTCAGATTCAGGACTTAGATAGGGTGAATACTGAAGCAGAGTTGACCACAGAGAAAGTCACACAGTCAGGAATTACAGTTGAAACACAGCAGGTACCTCCTAGTGAACTAGAGCCATTCGCAGGAAAAGAGGAACAACCTCTCTCAAAAGTGGCTCAGCCCCAACCCCTACAAAAGGTCCCTACAACCTTTCCGTTGAGCAAACCTTCCTTTCCCAAAGTAGGTAAGAAAACTGCTGTTACTACAGATAAAAAGCAAGTCACCCAAGCTACAGCCGAAATCAAAGTTCAGCCAACATCACTAATCCCTCCTTTACCAGCAACCGATCACTGTGAAAATGTAAAGGCAAGTTCTCACACAACTATATCCAAGGAAACCATTACTCAAGTTCAATCTACGCAACAAATCTCAGCAACTTCTAAGTGTCAAACTACTGACTCTATAAAAGCTGAAGAAACTGTAACTGAAGAAACAAAGAAGGCTCCCCCACAACCTACAAAGATCCCAAAAGTGACCCCAAGCTTCAAAGTTAAAACATTTAAGATGCCCAATCAGGAGAAGGTGGAAGAAAAGAAGGAATTATCCCAGAAAGAGCATACAGCTATATCTCAGGGCTGTGCAGATCAGATTTCCTCCAAAATGGAAAAGAAAGAGCAAGTAGAGCAAATCACCAAGGACACAAAGCTGGAGACAGATCTGAAAAAAGCCAAACAAAAGACAAAAATGCAGCTGCCTGCTGTGGCACCAAAACCATCAGTGGAGATGCATCATATTCTACCAGCCATGTCTATGGACGTTCATCAGCAAGGTTCAGGCCCAACCACATTTATTGAATCTCAGCAGGCTATTAAGGAGGAACATGTTCTGGTACATGAAGAGAAGGTGGTCAGTCAGAGCTCAGTTCAGCTGCAAAATATTCAACAAAAGGGAAAATTTCAGATCAAGAAGCAAATAAGGGGTCCTGAAATGCCAGCAGGTGAGGTGGAGGTCATTAAACAGCACCCACAGAAAGAGTCCTGCCAAATGGAGATTAAGGAAACTGCAGCCGAGACATCAGATATCCAGAAGTATGAGGAGATGCAAAAATTGCTTAGTCATATCAAGGTGATGCAGGAATCAGGGGGGAAAATGGATGCCAAGTCAGTCAAGATAATGTTGAGTATGATCCCAGAATGGTTGCTAGGAGCTGCCGAAAAGGTAGAACTAAGCTGTGCACAGTACAATAAGCAAAAACTTCAGGAGATCATCGTGTATGTGAGGAACCTTGCTCAAATGAAACTTACTTTTTTAGAGGCAAATTTGGCTGCACTGGAAAAGACAGAGTCTAAGCCAGTAGAGGAGAAGAAAGCTGTTGGCGGCACAACGCAGAAAATATCAAAAATAAGCATTGGTTCAGCTAAAGTGGAATCTCATAAAAAAATGATGGAGAAGACTGTTCAAGACATTAAAAATACAGATTTCAAAACAATGCCTCCAGAGCTTAGAATGAGAACGCCATCTCCCACATATATTTGCATTGAAACCGCCAGAAGGACAGACTCTCCTCTGCGAGTCACCCCCTCGCCTCCACCATACAGATCAGGTGCTACCCCAACAACCCCACCTCGTTGGTCTGAAACCTCCACAAATATTAGCCGAGCTACACCCTCTCCAACTATTAGTCGCTCAGAGAAGCTAGCCAAACTAAGAGACACAACTGCCAAGCTCTCTCATGGTGCATCCCCTCTTCCAGTGGCTTTGCCTGAGCAAGTCATTATGCTAGGAGAAATGGAGGAGTCTCACTTGTCCAGCCACCAGGAGATCAGTTTTGAAACCCACATGGAGTCATCTACACTGCAGTCATCCATGGAGGCCAGTGCAGACTCCATGACGAGTGTAAAAGACAAGAGGGAGTTTTTTGAGGAGGCTCAGAGGGCAGAAATGAAACGCCACTATATGCGGAAAGATCCCATTGATATCCCAGAACGCCTGGGGCCAGAAGAGGACAACGAGACAGAGATCCCTATTGACTTCCATGACAGAGTGAAAGAGGACATGCCCAGGGTCGACCTGTCCAGACTTGTCAATAAATTTGAGTCCCCAATGCCCAAAGTGTATATAAGGAAGGAGCCAATTGTTATTCCTGAGAGACTTGGTAGTGATACTGAAGATACAGAGCATGAACCAGAGAAAAAACCTCCCCGGGTGGAAGAGATGCCATCCTATGATATCAAGGCCCTGAAGAATGTGTTTGAAATGGGTGAGCAGCCCCACCAATGTCTCAGAGAGGACAGAAAGAACCTTGAGATGCAGGAGGAATTGGCAGAACCCACAGGTTTCTCCGGGACAAAGTCTGTTACAGAGCATTACTCAACCGTTGATGAGTTTGGTAACACAGTGATGGGGTCACGGAGCCAGAGTACCTCTCATTCTCAGAGTGTGACCACACGTCGCGATCCACCAACATATGCAGATGTGGTACGAGGGAAGGTTCATGTCCTGGATGTCCCACCTGAGGCTTCAGCAGAACAACTTCTGAAAAATTTCCAGCAATCCTGGGCAGACAGTGAAAACGTTTTCAAGAACCTGGGATTCAGTGTCTCGGAACAGCGTACCTCTCAGAGTGTATCACATCAACAGCACACTGTCATCACTGGTAAAATTGTGTGATGAGGCATGGAAACACTAATGAGTGTAAGGAGTGTTTACTAAAACAACACTGGTGTGTTTGTGAAGTGTTGTTATAGTGGTGGATAGGAATTTAGAATTATTTTAAAACAGTTTCCCACTGGTTTTACTTTAAATAAAATAACTACTGTTCTTTTGGAAATTTGTTTGAATGCATTGTACTACTCCAGTAACCCTTGCGTTTGCACATTTTACTTATTTTTCTTGTTGCTCTGCTATCCTATTAACATTATAACTGAAATTGACATGTGCTTGCATTTATATTCATATTCTAAAATTTTAAAATAGTATTTGATTTCCATCTATTGCCACTTTCTCTCTTACAGAAAATAAGGGTGCCAGACAACGAACTTTGTCGGGTATGTCGGAAGAGGGTGTATCCCATGGAGTCTCTCATAGCAGACAAACAAAACTTTCATAAAAGCTGCTTCAGGTGTGCCCACTGTAATAGCCAGCTCAGGTAAATTATCATAACAATTTACTAATTTACAGCATATTTAAACCTATATGGGATATGCGAAGAAAAGAATTTCATTGTGTTGCACATGTGCCTGTGTGGTGGCCAGGGAACTCTTCATAGGGTGGAATGTTGACATTCTCTACAATATACACTATATGGCCAAAAGTTTGCAGACACCTGACCATCACATTCATATTTTCTTTTTGAACAACGCATTTCAGATTTAGTCCCCCTTTGCTGTTGTAATAACCTCCACTCTACTGGGAAGGCTTTCCACTAGATTTTGGAGCATGGCTTTGGGGATTTGCCCTTTCAGTCACAAGAGCATTAGTGAGGTCAGTTTGGGCCTCTTAGTTCCAGTGAAGGTAAAATTGTAATGCCACAGCATACAGAGACATTCTATGCAATTGTGTGCTTCCAACTTTGTGGCAACAGTTTGGAGAAGACCCAGATACGGGAGTGATGGTCAGGTGTCCACAAACCTTTGGCCATATACTGTATATTTCTGAAAACTACAAGCTTCTACAGATGTCTCTTTTGCATGTATCTCAACCACAAGTAAAGTTCCAGCATTTTAAATTCTGGTTACCCCCAAAAGTGAAAATTTTGACAATTCTGACAATAATGTCTTTCTTTCTTTTTGTATAACATTCTTACAATTTAAGTGAACCATCGTAATTTTAGTGAAAACATATTGTGTATGTTCTGTCTTATTGTAAATAGGGTAGTCGTGATGCTATTAAGGATAGCAACATTGCTCTAGAGATTATTCTTTTCAGGGTTTTCATACTTACATCTGCAAAAGGCATATTGGTCATATGTTACAGCATTATATATGGACTAACTCTATGATTATGATTACTCTTCTCTCACCAGCCTAGGAAACTATGCCCCTCTCCATGGACGGATGTATTGCAAACCCCACTACAAACAATTGTTCAAGTCCAAAGGAAACTATGATGAGGGATTTGGAGAAAAGCCTCACAGAGAGCTTTGGAGTGCAAAAAATCAGAACACATCAGAAAAAGTTAATGTTAATCAAGATAGTACTCTTCCTCCAGTGAAATCTGATACCAAGGCATTACACGTCTCTAAAGAAAATGACCTGTTCCAAGCCGAGATTAAGGAAGCAAGTAAGATGGATGATAATGCTAAAAAGCCGACAAGTAAAATTGCAATTGTTTGGCCACCTCAAAGTGAAACACCAAAGAAGAGCTTTACTCTGGAAGAAGAACTCAAAGTAGTCAAGCCTACTTGGCCCCCTAAAGGGGAGTCACACGAAACAACTGAAGACACAGAGCCAGTGCTAAGAGAGATGACCTCACCAACAAAAAATGACATCACTAATGAAAACCAAAGAGAACATGGTGGTGATCCAATGAAAGCCTTACCTAAAGAGAAGGTCTCAGGGCAACCAACAGCAACTCCTCAAGTGCAAACTGATGTTTCAGCAGCTGTTGAGCATGGACCTAAAGACACAGATGGTATAGAACAAAAGGCAGAGCAAGCAGAAGGTAAATCAGAAATAAGAAATGAGAAAGAGGTTGTGGAGATGAATGGAGACATGGATTATAATGAAGAAACTGAGAATGTGGAAAAAGTTAAGGAAAATGAACGTGAGAACATGAAGGGACATGAAGAAAGTGGAGAAATGGATGGTGTAAAGGTGACAGTGATAGACAGTGCATACGAACAACCAGCAAATGGGAATGCAAACAACAACAGCAACAACAACAACAATAATAATAACAGCTGTCACCTGTTACTAGATATTGGTGATCCTTGGGTGGGTTTGGATGATGTTAAAGCAGAGTCGCATAAATTTGATTTCTTCTCACCTTCTACTCAGGAAACAAATACCAAAGAGGAAACCAACCATAAAGAGGAAACCAATACCAAAGAAGAAACAAACACTAAAGAGAAAATGAACGCTGAACAGGAAACCAACACCAAAGAGCAAACCGACACCAAAGAGGAAACCGAAACCAAAGAGGAAACCGAAACCAAAGAAACGATGCGTGCTAACCTTCTGCTGTTACTACAGGACGATGACCATCCACCTCCAAGTGCCAACAAAGAGAAGGTATCAGATGCAAAGCTAGAGCAACATTCAGATCAGCAAACAAATTTCAGTGCCTCACAATTTCTAGATGACATATTTGCAGGCTTTGGCGAGACCACAAGCTTTTTTTCCAAGGACGATTTTAACACTAAAGACAGCAGCACAAAAACGTCAGCCACCCTGGTAGATGACCTTATGGATTTTGGAATAGAGACCAAAGAGGTGTCAGGAATGAAAACACTGGAGAAGACAGGCAATGATTATTCTAACTCCAAATCTGCCAGCTGCCTGTGGGGAGAGGATCTGCAATCGCTGTCTGTAGAGGAACAAATTAAACGGAACAGATTTTATGATGATGATGATGATGATGAGCTCTGAGGTCACCTTGTGTTTAAATACAGCCATACAGCCTTTTTTATGCATACAAAAATTCTGAATATTTCCCTAATTCTGTTCATGGAGAGAGGCTTGTGATCATTTACTAATCTTTTGTACTCAGTTTACAGTAATTCAGTGTTGCTATTCTGCACAACTGCAAATCTTTTAAGAAGCTTTATATAATGCACCTGGTGTGCAGCACAAAAAGGGAAAATATTATGCTTATTCTTTTTTTTCTTTGTTCTGCTGTATACTTAACTCGATTTCCTATATCTTTAGCTTGTGTATGATTTTTTTCTTGTATGTAATTTTGCAGATTGTCTTTTATTTTCTTTACAGATTTAGGTAATTCTATTTTCTTGCCCTGTTCAAAAGGACCATTGACAGGTCCTTGCTTTCAGGCTGGTTAGAGACTCATTATTTCTATTTTATTGCTTATGCATTGTTCAATAAAAAAAACCTTTATGAAATATTGCTGATTTTGTTTTTCATTTGAGTGCCTAAGCTTAAAAACAGTCAGATATATAGTGTATACAGAAGGTTATTATAAATTATTATGTATAATTATAAATTATTATGTGTAATTATGTGTCATTATAGGTTAAAATCTATAGCACAAATGTTTTTTCTCAAAAGCTAGAATTATTTCAGCCCTATTAATGATTTTAATTTTGCTCAATATGAAAAATATTTACAGTATCACTGACACTTACAGTATCTGGCTTTACATAGAAAGGGGCAGGAGACATGGAGGTCTGATGAAGGTGTTATTACTTATATATTTTTTTAATTTCTATAATATAACTTAGAAAATATAAGCGTAAGCAGGGGTTTCTCTAAGCTACTGTATTAATATATCAATAATTGATTGTATTTAATAGTAAATGTTTATATGCAATGAAGACCGTTATTAATATATTAATACAGAAGCCTTGAGACTGCTACTTAGAGCAGGTTTCCTAAGCTACTCTATTAATATCAATAACTGACTGTATTTAATAGCAAATGATTATATGCAATGATGCCAATGTAATAATGTTACTTATAAGACAACGGAGTTTGCAAGTATTTTTATTAAATTGGATAGGAAGCATGCTTAGTATAAAACCAGTAAATGAATTAATCTTGTCATGCGTTTATTCATTCATTTATTTTCCTTCCATTTCCCCCCCTTGTGGGTCTCCCTTCTTTATATGTACGTATATTCACATGAAATAACACTATATGGCCAAATGTTTGTGGACACCTGATCGTCGCTCTCCTATGTGCTTGTTGAACATCCCATTCCAGATTTAGTCTCTTTTTGCTGAAGGCTTTCCACTAGATTTTGGAGCATGGCTGTGGGGATTTGTGTTCATTAGTGAGGTTAGGCGCTGATGTTGGTGAGGAGGTCTGGGTCTTTGGGTGTTCCAGTTCATCCCAAAGGTGTTCAGTGGGGTTGAGGTCAGGGCTTTGTGCAGGACACATGAGTTCTTCCACACTAACCTTCACACACCATGTCTTCATGGAGCTCGCTTTGTGCATGTGCGCATTGCCATGCTGGTAGAGCTTTGGGCCTCTTAGTTTCAGTGACGGGAAGTAAACTAAGTAAAATACTACAGCATGCGATGACATTCTATACAATTGTGTGCTTTGGAGAACTTTGGGGAAGAACCACATATGAGTGTGATGGTCAGGTGTCAACATGATTTTGGTCATATAGTATTATATTATGTGTGACTGGAGTAAAAGATCAACAGCATCAACAGTAAACTCGTCATACAGTAGAGCTCTTGGGCTGTTTGGTCATTCTGGTGACTTACCGCAGGGTGGCGCTGTTCCTCTTCTGCTCCTGGTCATGGTTCTGATTGGACAGCAGCTCCTTCAGCCCTGCGCTCTGCACTGCGCGGGTCAACAGCCAGCATCTTGCAAACACAGGACACAGGACACACAAAACCCGGTACGTTCATATTCTCTCTCTCTCTTCTAGCTTTCTATATCTGTATCTCTCTACAGTCTTCTCGTGTATTCCTGAGTAAACTGCGGATTTCTGTGGTTCGGCTTTTGGCTTTGGGAGTCTTTGTGTCCTTTGTGAAGCGGTGATACAGCAGATGGCAGATGAAGTCCAGATATGGAGCTGTTATTTATAATAATAATCATCATCATCATCATCATCATCATCATCATAATCTCAAATACACCTTTATTTCATTTTAAATAATCCATGATTGATGTTCTTCTAACGACATCACCCATGTAAATAGTCTAGATGATGCACACGTTTGGTGTCTTATTTTTGGTTTTAATCTCTGCGTTTCTCTGACTCAATCAGACTCAATCCAAACGAAAAAAAAAGGTTAATGCGCAGGTTTGATGTGGACGACTGTTGGTCAGGGCACATCAGTAAGAGCAGTCCAGGATCTGCTTCCGTCAGCAGTTCCGCAGTTTGTCTCTCAGTATTGATTTGTGGCCGTGACCCCCTTCCCCTTTTGCTCTGTCCGTTTATCAGAGCTGACGGTAAAGCGGCACAAACGCGCAGTTCCGGCCACGTCGGCTTTAAGACGCAGAAACCCGAAATACGCACCAGATTCAGCAGCATGGCTTTATACACACTATCAGCTCTCTGCACGCTGCTGTGCTGGAATAAAAAATAACTAAAAAAAAGATAGAATTCAACATGAATACACACACAGAGTCGTCAATAAACACCAACAGTATTAAAGACATTCCTACAGAATTCCTACTGTTTCATTTTCCCTTACAGAACTCACAAGTTTACACCTGTTTTTGTGTTTTGTTTATATATATATATATATATATATATATATATATATATATATATATATATATATATATATATATATATATTTTACCTATTTTACATATTTCACGTTATGTTTCACTCATTTGTCACATGTAAATGAAGTGCATGTGTTTTTTTTCTCACCTGTGTTTTTTTTTTTGTTTGTTTGTTTTTTTTTTTTTACATAATTCGCTTATTTTTGTAAGTTAACTCTTCATACCTACACAACTGTTTTACTTTGCACATGTGATTTTTTTTCACAATTAATTTATTTTGCATGTTAATGTTTCACATGTATGGCATGTGGTTTTATTTTTTTGTGTGTGTTTTTTTTTTTAGATATTTCAAATTTCACACATTTGTCACATGCAAATGTAGTGCATGTTTTTATTCTCACCTGTTTTGTTTTTTTTACATAATTCATTTATTTTTGTAAGTTAACTCTTTATATGTACACAACTATTTTATTTTCCACAT
>CM040976.1:31644873-31663406 GCA_022985145.1 Pangasius djambal | reverse complement strand
GTGCAGTGTGTGTTATTAAACACTGCTGTTTTTTTCAGCACTGGGAATTTTGCTGTGTAAGTGGGATAAACAATATGAGTGCTTATGTCTCCTTTTTTTCTTATTGTAATTCGTTTAGTTTCAAGAAGCAACAAAAAATATAAAGCTGACCAAAGTATTTTGATTTATTTTGTTTTCCATTTCAGATAGTATGTGCTTTATTTAATTGGAGGTCAATATTTACGTGAACGCTTACATTAAAATGCACACTTTCAACTTTATATTTCAACTTTAAGTTTGTTTTTATTATTTAAACCTCAAACAGAAGCTTATAATTCTAGATATTGTAATGTAAATTGTATTGTCAATGGCCTATTTTATGTATCTTTTTAGATTTTTCTTCATGGTTTTATTTTTATGACTAGTATTTTTTCTCAAAAAAATTAAATATCTTATACTGGCTGATGATTTTAGCGTAATACAACTGATTATGCTATAAAATTAGAGGTCAAGTACAGCCATCCTCACATCTGGGATTAGATCAGTTTGTATGGTTGATTTAGATCATTGTTATATAGAATACTTACACACTCATCGTCCACTTTAAGATTCATTTTCTTGGCTGACGGAAGTGGAACCCAGTGTGGTCTTCTGCTCTTCTAGCCCATCCACCTCAAGGTTCACTGTGTTGTTTGTTCTCAGATGCTTTTTTGCTCGCTACAGTTGTAAAGCGTGGTTATTTGAGTTACCGGACCCTTCCTGTTAGTTCGAATCAGTCTGGTCATTCTGCTCTGACCTCTTTCACCAACAAGGCGTTTGCGCCTGCGGAACCGCCGCTCGCTGGATGTTTTTCACACCATTCGATGTAAACTGTCCACACAGAAAGTCAGGAGGTCTCAGAAATTTTTTGAAAAATCCAAACCAGCCTGTCTGTCTCCAACAACCATGCCATGGTTAAAATCACATCAACATTAACTGAAGCTCTTGACCTGTATCTGCATGATTTTATGCATTGTGCTGTGACGTAATTGATTAATTGCATGAATGTCCAGGTGTACAGGTATTCCTATTAAAGTGGAAAATGAGTTTACTTTTTAACTTATCACTCATTATCTATTTTGTTTGATGGTCGGAATCATACTAGGCATATTCGAGGACTTCTGCTATTGTTTGAATTTGAAACTAGCCTCTAGGATTTGATGTTTTTGTTACTGCCAGTTATATAATACTGGGATTTGTAAAAGGCCCGAAGTCAGCTTTGGAGAAAATAAAGCAACAGATTTCACAGCTGCCTCGTTATTGACTGACAAGCTAAAATGTGTTCTTAAAGCGTTTGTGCTGTTGTTTTTTAATCTCTCTTCACCTTTTAGCCAAAATGTACTCATGCATGTAATTTAATAGCATATTTTAAGAGTTTGGTCTTTAATGGAAAGCGCATTAATTAAAATCCAATTAGATCCGGGGATGTTTTTGTGGTACTGGGTGCTTGTGTAAGGAAGCTGCAGCACTTTATAGACCTTTTCCCAGGATAGATGGACTCAACAGTCTCTTGATGAGCTTCCCTCTATTTATTTTTATTTTTTAAAATAGGTTTCTTTTTTTGGGGTCATGTTATTCTGTGGATCAGCAGCTTCTACTCAGTGTCAGCGGGTCACCTGGGAAAATCAGTGTGAATCAAACCAAATCAAATTACTATCGCGCATCAGCTCAACACATTATTAATTTGTGTCCAAAAGCAATTTTGTCAACACTCTCAACATGACAGCAGGTAAAAATGTCAGCTAATTAAAAGCCCCAGGTTGCACAACCTCCAAAATCACATTTTTCATGTCATTTTTTCTATAGACATAAAAATAATCAATTTATTTAAGATTTTCTGTGTTTTCAGTTGCACGCCAGGATGATATCGATCTGTTTACTAGTGAAAGCTAAAAGAATCCTATCATGAGAGTCGAGTCACCCGGAATGACGCAACATAGAGAAATGGGCTGTTTTACTGGGTTCTGCATTTGTTTTTTTGTGTTTTAATAGGACATCTTGTCCTTAGTGCAACTTGTCGGATTTGTTACAAATCGATTTAAAATGAATTGTGATTAAACATCATAGAGCTCAGAGATGTACAGATCCCCTCAGTCTGAGCAGGCATGATGGCGTGAATGCAATCCTACTTTGGCTGAATGAGCAGAGTTACTGTAGGCTACTGATTTAGAGAGGTGATAAATGAATGATTACAATGTTTGGCGTGAACTCTTGAAATGATGCCTAGGCTCGTTCGACAGAGCACGCCGATCGATTTGTGCCTTAAAATACATTTTACAGTTTACAGTTTGATGTTTTTGATAGTAATTATTATCTCTAATATCCATCTGTGTAAGGCGAGGCCCTTTAGAATCTGAAGATATTTCACATTCAGAAATCAAGGTCAGCGGTTATTGCCTCTGAAGCATTACATAAATATATATCGCTGCATTAAAGCATATAGCTTCCTCTGACATTTCCTGTCATGAAGTATTTATGAACATGATATAAACTTGGCTTGAACCTGCTGAACTGCATCAACATTCTCTCGCAGTCAAAATATCTTCAAGCGAATAGGTTTTTTTTTTAAAGACAGTACAATAACTGCTATAACAGGACAATAGGCACCGTAAGAGACAGTGCAGTGCTGACCAGTACACACTTCTAGTGCGGAACTGTCAGATATAACAGGTAATGCAAAAGAATAACAATATAATAAAAACGTTGTGAATGTAAACATAACATACTATGACATAGTATTCAGCAGATAAGCTTATACCATATATGGACATGTAGAGTTTATAGTAGTGACAAGAAATTAAATACAGTAGCAGCAAAAATGCAGGTAGTAAATACAGAAATGTGCGAAAATTGCAAAGGGAGTGGGATGGTGTTCAATTGAGTGTGTGTGTGTGTGTGTGTGTGTGTGTGTGTGTGTGTGTGTGTGCACGTTGTCAGTCCAGAGTATTGAGGAGTCTCAGGCTTGGGAGACATACATTATTATTATTATATTATACATACATTACTATACATACATTATTCAGCATAATCTACTCCTGACTTCAGCGCAGTTGAGAAACTAAATGCACGTAATGGAACCGTGTATTTCAAACGCAAGAAAAAGTGGATGTAATTCAGTTACCGAATGAAGAGTAATCGGATTAGATCATTGTGAAAAATTACCATGAGCTCAGGGCTGCATTTAAGCTGCCAAAAACTAGAAAACTAACACTGGATGTTCGAGGAGCAAGAGAATATGTAAATAAAAGTAATGAAAACAGGTGCTGGCTGTTGGCAGACATGATCTCCTCTTGTGTGAAGGAATAAAACACTTTGAGGTGTGGAGTTTTAGGAACATAATCAATGATGTGCTGGCGTGATGAAGTGGAGTTATTGTGATACTGTTACCACACTGAGGTTAATTATTTTACAATAACAGGACGTGTTTAGTTCCTCTTATATCACAGTAATCTGCCAAGAATAATCATTTTAAAATAATTAAAGAACAAGACATCATACTTTTTATCCGTTAATAGTTATATTTAATCTTGCGGAAACAAGTTAATTCCTGACAGCACATACGTCATAGCAGATATATATGAACAGATGTTGAAGAGCCTCTGTTTTTTTTTTCTTTCTCTTGAAGTTAATAAGACAAAAAAAATGCAGCTTGTCATGTTACGGAGAAAGCAAAACCCGCTGTCCTGAAGACTTTCCTTTTCCTGAAAATCTCCTGATAATGTCCTGAAAACGTTACAAAGTGCTGACACTGGAGACTCCTTCCATATATGTTACACATGTTTCCTTTCAGAAAGTGTCACCATATCAGCAATGACACTTGCTTTGGCAAATGTTTTTAATCTATTTATCATCGTAGAGCATCCGCTGTGCTGGAACTAGAAAATTAATCAACACCTTCCGATCAATCAGAATAAAGAATTCAACAGTGCCACGGTGTAAATATTTTCAAACAGGGCCATTACTTTTTTTCTAAATTTCCTGAATGTAAACAGGGAGGTTCGGCTCCTTTCTCACTTTCTCAGGAAGGAGTTTTGTACAGAGAGTGTGCTCAGTTTCTGTGTAAATAGAACAACTCTCCTGGGAACTGGAGAGAAAAGTGAACTTCTTTACACTTTTTTTATTGAGCGAGATAGCAAGGAGGTAAACAGACGAACATGCACGAATAAACAAAGAAGAAGAACAGAAGGTAAATTACAGCAATAAGACATTTAGGGTTTCACCTAAAGCGTTAGAAGAATTTTTTTTCCGCACATCTGATGTCAAACCGTCTGTGTACTACACTTAACTTTTACTACATCTCAAATAATCAGTAAAGTACAGTGTAGTTACTCCCTAGAAATAAAGAAAGAAAGAAAGAAAGAAAGACATTGTGTGCAAACGCACATAGGAAAGATGTAAGACAATATAAAGTCTTTCTAAAATAACATTATAAAATTCAAAGAACATTATGATAAATCAATGACTCTTAGAAAAATATTCTTAATAAATGTACAATTAATGCAGTTCATTATTTTCCTGAAGTGTTTTATTCTTCTTATACCACAGCAATCTGCAAATACCAGTGTCAAACTCTAGATATTTATAGTTAAATTTATTGTTTTGGAATGTCCATGAGACAAGTTAGTTCCAAGTTAGTTACGTTATAGCAGCTATAAACAGCCATTCCCTCATTTGCTGTTGAAGTTAATAAGACAGAAAATGTATCTTGTCATGTCACTGAGAATCAAAGCACAAACTCCTCAGTCCTGAAGACATTCCCGTGTCGGAATATTTAAAGTTACAGCTTTAAATTTACAGCTTTACCTGACACAAGAGACATAAGAGACAAATAAGCACCTTCTCGCCATTTCAACTACACGTTTTTAGTTCATTTCTGTGGAGTTTTCACTCCTGTGTAAGTTTTTACTACAGAAACAATAACATATTAGAACAAGTGCATTAATATAAAGCTGTGATTTGTCTTGTAGTTGGAACTACTTCAGAGCTGCTGTTATAGAAAATTAATCAACACCTTTTGACCAATGAGAATCGATATGGTATAAGCTGTCTACTGGAAATCCAGGCTAGGACAAATCAGCGACATTTTAGTGAATGTTTGTTGCTCAGAGCATTGCTGATACAACAGTGTATCAAAAAGTAGTGTGGAATTGTCTTACAGCTCAATTTTCTGTCATTTTGTCAAGCAATTTTATGCTTATCTCTTGACATGGATCTGAAACTGACACGGATCTGAAACTGACACGGATCTGAAACTGAAAGACCTCATAACTTCGTACTGTATGAGTCACTCAGCTGCTCAGAGTGATAAATCATGTCTCCTCTTTTCAATCTGCTGATTGCCTTCGGGTTGTTTGACTTTGAATGTATATATCTTTAGCTCATTAATTCTTGACACTCGACTAATGCGAACTGCTCACGGCTCAGTACATGAGGATTATTTCATTCCGTGGATGAGCGTCACTGCTTTTTGCTGTTTATTCCATTACAGTCCATTCATTTCTGATGTAATGTAGTGAGGCCTGTTTTCTGGATAAAAACGACTCAGCTAACAGCCAGAAAAATCTTCATCCATCTGGTGTTAGACTAAAGTGCTGCATAAATTTGCATCGATTTGCATAGTATTGTTGCTTGCAGTATACATATTTGTGTTCACCTTCTAAACCTTTGTGGACTTCTGTGTGAAATGAAACAACGCGATTGTGAACCACTTCACATTTCTTCTACACATTCAACTTCTACATTTGTCATCGAAGTGCACTTTAGCTACTTTCTTATATATTTATATAAGATAAGATACAGCAAATTTCTACATATGTACTTATGTACAATATGTACTTGTACAAGTAAAGTACAGTAAGGAGCCCTATAACAACACAGATCATCAAAAAACAAAAGGGCGCGGGACCATTGATATTTTAAAGCACAGAATTTACACAGGACTCAGTCGTGGCCTAATGGTCCGAGAGTCAGACTTATAACCCGAAGGTGAACCCGAAGGTTGTGGGTTTGAGTCTCGGGTCCGGCAGGGATTGTAGGTGGGGGGAGTGAATGACCAGTGCTCTCTTCCACCTTCAATACCACGACTGAGGTGAGACCCTTGAACCCCCAACTGCTCCCCGGGCGCCGCAGCTAAAATGGCTGCCCACTGCTCTGGGTGTGTGTTCACAGGGTGTGTGTGTGTTCACTACTGTGTGTGTGCACTTGGATGGGTTAAATGCAGAGCACAAATTCGGAGTATGGGTCACCATACTTGGCCACAAGTCACTTCACTTCACTTCACTTATATTAAATCACAGGAGATGTGTAAGGACGTAAGCACAAGTGTAAGGAAACAGTTGTTATGGAATATTATAGTCTCCAGATTAGCATTGATTAGCATTGTAAAAAGCCTGTGCAACTCATGACACACTATCTTACACAGTGTTATCCATCAAAAGGAAATTACAGAGCTTTAAAAAAAAGTAGTATTACTGTAGTATTACTTTAATTACTTTGTTCCACAGTACATAGTTCGGTGACACTCCAAGCTAGCATCAGACTCATCAGAATAGAAAGTGTGATTTTCAGATTTCCTAAATTTTCAAAGATGATTGTGCAGTTCAGATTTGATTCGAGTATTTATTTATTTTTTTAAAATATGGACTTATTATGCTATTGTGCTATATAAAAATGCTATCACTGAGCCAATTGAGATGAGTTACATTGAATTACACCTCCCTGTCAGCAGAGGACTCCCTCCCCTGGATTCTAATGTACTGCTTCCAGGTGATTTCCTGTTAAAAAGGTATATGAGGCCAACAGGTGTGCTACGTGAGATGTCTTACCAAGCTTAGCGTCTGTTCTGAGCCATTCATATCACGTTATCCTTATGTTTTGACCCATGCCTTGATTCTTGAATACTCTCTAGATTTGCCCTTTGGTTTGAATATTCAGGCTATATTCTGTGTTTGAGCATGTGTTCGCTTCATCATTGAGTTTTGAATTGTGTACTGGATTTGTTAATGAACCTCCTGCAGGTGAATCCTCCACCCATGTTTGCCAGGGTCACTTTTTTGTCCAATTGAACTAGTTTTGGAACAATGTTGTCGATGGAAAAAGCAAGTCTACAGGTGGCGTTTTTATGGGCTAGTTTTAAAATGGTTAGCAGCCACCAAGATCTTATTTTAAGGCAACTAATCTGAATTAAATGTAATTAATCAATTTCTGCAAACAAAGGGAAAGTGTAAGTGCAGGCAGTGTATCTACAATGTACAGAACCATTTCTGCTTTAAGATGGATTTAAAAGATTGGGAGAAGGAGAGGGGGATTATGGAGTGGATAATGACTGACTCAAAAATGCATCTCCCTTTTCCAACGCCTGAACTGTTTGAGCTAGTTTCATGTAATTTTGTGTGAGTTTTGATATCTAGTTGGGCTGGAAATTTTACTGAGACCTGGAAAGCCTGGTTCCACCCTCTCCTGAATCCTGTATATTACAATGCTAAAATGGAGGCTATTATCTTCCCTTACTTGTTAGAAACATAAAGCAGTGCTCAGACTGAACACAAATGTAATCTGCCTGGCAAAAAAAGCTAATTTGATGGCTTGGGAAAGGACACATGATGTAAAAGATACAGTCGCTTCCAGTACCTACTACTTTTACTTTATGCCATCTGAGGATGTGATGTGCCATGTGAGGATAAATTAAATTCAAAATGGAAAAACATTATGTAGCATTAAGTAGCACTCACTGCAAACTTTTGCCTAGCTATTTTTCCTAAATTCGGTTGGTGCACGTCTTCAAAAAACAAAATTCAGCTAGCTAGTTAGCTAATGTTACCATAATATCCATTCCCTTTGAAATGATGCAACATCCTGTCCACATGTAATCACCTGGCTTTTGCTTTGCAATGAAAATTGTGAGGTTTGAAAGAAAAACTGGTGTGTCCTCTATTTTAGCCTTTTTAGCTAAGATGCAGACTTTAGCCAATGAATGTCTTAGCTGATTGGATACTTCTACATGAAGAAGAAAATTGTGTACATTTTATTTTTTGGCTAAACTGCTGTACGGCTGCATTATATTCTGCCTCCTTTGTAAGTCACTCTGGATACAAAAATCTGCTAAATGAATGTATTTAACAGTTTATGTAAATGTAGTAATGATCCAGATGTTCATTGTAAAAATCCCTATAGCCAGTACTGTTTTTTATCACCACCGAGGTGACACAGATGGAGGAAGAGTGAGTTGGGATGTGAGAGAGAGAGAGAGAGAGAGAGAGACTCAGAAGAAGAAGGATGGGGTTGTAGTGTCAGAATTGTGATGTAATTGCTATTCCCTTTGAAGCCCTGTGGCTTTATATGAGAGGACGCCATTAACACATCGTCCATCACCACTGTTATGGCCTTCATCATTCACCCTCAGCCTCGGGCGTTTCTCTCATTACGGCTTGGCTTTACTCATGCAGGCCTGAATGGGATATAATGGGAAACGAGCAGGAAAGTGGCTGAATTGCCAAGAGTTTGTTGATTAAGTTAGCAAAGATTTAAGACTAGTGCAGCTCTTATAGGGGGAAAAAAAAAGTCGTGCATTTACAACCAGCAGCACATGCTGTCATTAAATAATCACAGAACCAACCATTTATTTCCTCATATCAATCAGAAGACACTTTCACTGTGATGTCCTGACTAGAGGCAGTAAAATGCATTGCTATGGTTTTTGCACTTCTGAATCAGACACTTTCCTTGGCAATTGGTTCCTGGGACCTATTAAAGCCAAAAGCATGAAAAACCTGCCAAAGTAAAAATTGTGCCAAAATTGTCTAGTAATGCATCAATACCATTTTTGAATAAATGTTTTTTGGTACTCCTTAACACTAATATTGAAATGAGTACTTTGTATTAATAGTAAGCAATCTGAGCCTCATGGAACATTTTATTGAGCTCTCTGTTTAGGATGTTATGGGGTTTAAGTAGGATCTTTAACAGAGAGCGTGAGGGCAGATGACCTGAGCGTGCAGAGTATCAGCAAAAGTGATCATTGACGAGTGCACATGTCTCAGTGCTTGCAGAACTGACGTGCTCTCAGGTGTGGTAGTTAAATCTAAAATAAACATCTCATCACACCACTGCAACACTTAAATGCTTGAAACCATGAAATTCAATGTGCAACTTGCTTCTCGACTAGTGCTGAAATGAAACATGTATATGCCTAGAAAGCACATTAAATAGTGGATCTTGCTTTATTTAGCCCCCCCCCCCCCCCAAATAAATCTCTCTTTTATAACAGTATGTCTATAAAGTAGTCTGAACTGATGTACTGTGTACTGTGTGTACTGATTCATCCTGTCTTTCCTGCTTAATCTTTTTTTTGAATTCATTGTCACATTTAGTCTGTCGAAAATTTAGTATTTTCTCACATGCATGTCAAGTTCTCATAAAGTGTACCACGGATCACACTATGACCGTACAGTATCTGCCTGTTTTTGATAACATGGACTAATACAATACATCAGTGCAATTAATATGAAATGAATATATTGGTTTTCAATGCATTATAGTTCATGTGTGACCTGATTGATCTCTGGCCACTGGTCCTGCCACACCACCATCAAAGAAACTGCCTCAAAATAAGCTCTTGGCCTAAACATTGTTCTGTGTGCTGAGAAAAGGGCTGCTGCTAAATCTCCATAGCGTCCACTGACCTCAGATTAACACCCATAAGGATGAAGGATGCAGTACGATTGCTGATTCAGTACTCTCTGTATATATGTGAAAGACAGAAAACTGACTTGAATCAATTCTTTCTTTCTGAACACACACGCAACCAAATCTCCAGGGAGAAATGAAGCCTTATAGTGTTTATGTTAGTCCACATGATATTAAATGTACATGTAGGTGTTAGTGTAGCACTAGGAGATTAGTCAGGTTTGATTTCAGCATGGACAAATATAAAACACAGCGCATGGCAAACTTGCCTCTTCAGTATATTTTTTTTAGTATCAGTCTTGATGTTTGTTCAACTTGAAGTCCTCAAAAAAAACAGAGCTTTATCTTTTTATAGTTTAAAACTATATGTTGTCTTTTTATAGTTAAGTCTTCCCTTGTTTAACACCAAACACACTCTGTACACCAAATACATGGTACTTTGTTTCAGCACAAACTCAGTTATAAATGTTGAACTTTTTTTTCAATGATATAAACTGTAAGAACATTACCTGCATGATTTAATGATGTAAAAACATTAATAGGTTACAGCAAATTAACTCCAAACAACCAAACAATCTATCATCCTCTTTTCCAAAATGTATGTTATGGGGGCATTTCCTTAATTTCTTAATTCGTGTCAGAGCTGATGACACGTTCCACTCGTCCTCATTTTCTCATAAGACTATTGCTAGCACTTGTCCCAAATCACCTATAGCTGCATCAGTATCAGTATCATTGCTTATAGTGGCACACACTATTTATTGTGGGGAAAAAGTCTTAATCTCTAAAAAATTTATTTGTAATATATGTGTATATTTATAAAATATATATTATATTTGTCTCCCTCCTCCCTTTCCTGTCATAACCCTCAATCAACTCTCCACTTTTCTCACACAAAACAACCTCCTTCACACCAAGCAGTCTGGCGTCAAAAGCAGTCCACTCCACAGAGACTGCTCTGCTTTCCGTCACGGAAGCTTTATGAGTAGCAAGATCAACCTCAAGATCATCTATCCTCATCTTACTTGACCTCTCTGCCGCCTTCCATTCTGTGAATCATCAGATCCTCCTGTCAACTCTCTCTGTTCTAGACATGACCGGAATGGCTCTGTCATGGGTGGAATCCTATCTCTCAAGCAGATCTTTCAAGGTGTCATGGAGGGGAGGGAGGTCTGAATCTCAGCAACTCACAACTGGGGTACCCTAGGGGTCAGTTCTGGGTCCACTGCTTTTTTTTCTATTTATACTACATCTCTAGGGCCTGTGATTGAGTCTCATGGCTTCTCATATCACTGCTATGCTGATGACACTCAGCTCTATTTGTCCTTCCAGCCTGAAGATCCGTCGATCTCAGCACACATCTCTGCCTGCCTGTCTGCTGTCTCAGACTGGATGAAAGAATGCCACCTTAAGCTCAACTTTGCAAAAATGGAGGTTCTTTTCATCCCTGCCTGCCCCTCAATTAACCAAAACCTCACCGTACAGCTAGGCTCAACCACACTCAAGCCAACCAGGACAGCCAGAAACCTTGGGGTGACTTTCAATGACCACTTGAACTTTACAGACCACATTTCTACAACTGCACGGTGCTGTAGGTTCATTCTGTGTAACATCAAGAAAATCAGACCCTATCTCACTGATCATGCCAAACAGCTACTAGTCCAGGCTCTTGTTATCTCAAAACTGGACTATTGCAACATACTACTCCTGAGCCCCCCAGTCAGCTCCATCGAACTCCTTCAGATGATTCAGAATGCAGCAGCACACCTTGTTTTCAACCAGCCCAAAAGGACCCACATCACACGCCCCTTCATCTCCTTCCACTGGCTTCCTGTAGCCGCTGGCATTAAATTCAAGGCCTTGATACTCAAGTACAAGACCTAGTCTGGAACAGCACCACCTTACCTCAACACTCTTCTTGAGGTTTTTGTTCCATCCCGCAACCTGCGTTCAGTTAACCAGCGATGCCTGGTAGTGCCTCCTCAGCGAGGCGTAAGGTCCCTTTCCAGAACCTTCAAACTGACTGTCCCTCAGTGGTGGAATGAACTTCCAACACCAATCTGGACTACAGAATCTGTCACTATCTTCAAAACAATGGCTAAAGACCCACCTCTTCCGCGAACACTTAACTAACACCTAACTTGTCCGCACTCCAAAAACAATTTCTGCCCTTACAACTGCTCTTACACCCCTACTCTGTGCACTTTGCTCCTGTAGCACTCAATTAAAAATCTTGTATGGTAGCACGACTTGTATTGTTCTCTGCTTGATGTATCACTTTGCTTGTATTTCTTCATTTGTAAGTCACTTTGGATAAAAGCGTCTGCTAAATGAATAAATGTAAATGTAATGTAAATGCTGTAAATTCAGTTGTAAATCTGCATCAGACACACAAAAAAATAAAACTGTTTGCATTTTGGTCAGTAGAGCTAATTTTGTAGTGAAAAATGAATAAAATTGTTTTTAGTAGTTTTAGACTTTCTCTCCTGTTTGTTCATTTATTGTTATAGTTTTTCCATTTTTTTCTTTTACATATTTGCATACTTTAAACGTTTATCCAACCCTCAACCCAAATTTTAAGTCAACAGGTTCTCCATTGGGAAAATAAGTTGAAATTCTTATATGTGGTAACTTATATACACTATAGATGTGGTAAAATAACTGCTCTTCTACTTATAACAATACATTTTAATAAAGCACTAGACAAATTAAGTTGAATTGAATCAAACTGGCCTGCAGAGGCTATTCAATCCCTGATGGATTTCTCTTGCAGCACTTTGCATTTGTAATGTCAGTGCAAATGACTTCTCCGAAAGCAGTTTCAGACTAAACGTACTGACTAATCAATAGTGGAGATGGCAGATGGTTTATTCTTGCAGACAAATGATCTGTTGGTAGAGAAATACGTCATTGCATTAATTTTTGGAATTTTCTGTGGTTTCATTCAAAAGTTCTGGTTTTTGTAGTGGTATACACATTTAATTTCACCTTTACCACTAATGCTTGGTGATGAGTCAACTGAGTATTCATGTTGTGACTCTGAAGACGAAAAACTGCATGAAGATAAACCTCTGTAATGATCACCTCTCCGAGAACCAGATTTATTTGTTACGCTACTTCTTTTTTTTATTAAAAAAAAGCAAATTCAGTAACACTTAAACTCCACAAAGTGAGAAGTGTAGTACATTTTAGAGAAGGTGCACAATATTATACAAGTTGTGTTAGAACAATAACGTTGAGTGTTTAGAAGCTATTGAATTGCTTTCAGAATAAAAATTCATTAATACAGAAACTTATGCATTTATACACATCCCACTGTGAGAACTAGACAGAGCTACTTTAATGCCATTCATATGAACATATATCTATATATTTATATAAATAAAAAATTGAATTAAATTAGGTAGCCTGATCACTAAGTTACACTGAGTTCAGAAATCAAAGATCGGCTGAAGAAGCCGTCACATCACTTCCGTCCTTAAAAGTCCAGTGTCTTTTAGAATTAGCTTGCTGTACATTTGTCAGGATGGATACCAGAGGTGCCAACTTCATGTAGAAATACACATCTTTATGATCATTAAATCATGCAAGTAATTTTTCTTGTATTTTTCTTGCCAAAAATACTTCTTTATTATTCAGACTGCATATATAATGTCGGACCATGATGATATTTTTCCGGTGTGCTCACAAATCTGAATTCCTTCCAAGTGCCCACTAAACTCTGCTATATATAGACTATATAATAAATAATGAATGAGTGAATGAGAGAGTGATTTCAGAAACAGAATTATGAAGTCAGACTGCTCCTAGATTCAGTCAGATACTGGCCCACGTTTTTCCTGCTCTTGATTAGTTTGATTTGCATCATATCACAGTCTGGGTTCTCTGATCTTTGAATTTCATCACACATTTGCAATGTACGTTTAAACCTAAAAGGTTTAAAACAATAAAACTGCAGTTTTGTCCTCATTTTGTGCAACTTAGTTCTTGCTTTATATTGAAAATCAAATATTTATACCTGTAGAATGGATGCACTATAATGGGTCTTGTTTATTTTTAACACATTAAATGTGTTAATCCACAAAAAATCCAGGAAATCCATAATTAAGGTGTCTTACAGTGAAGTTATTCTTTATTTTGTACAGTAATAGGAATATGTTTGGCCAAGTGTAATGTACTTGCTCTCTTAAGCATTTTCTGAAAGAGAAAAACAGGTTTTAAACATATTTTTGCACTTATTTTTTTGTGGCAATCATTTATAATAATTGTTAATACGTATAAATAAGTGAAGTATTATTATTATTATTATTATTACTGCTACTACTACTACTTCCTGTGTTCACATAGGTTTCCTTCAGATTCTTGAGTTTCCTCCCATCTCCAAAAAACACAAGTGCCCCTCTCTGTATTGCTCTATATGTTTATAATAACCGGACCTCTTAATCTCAAGGTTATACCGAAGTCTTTCTCACTAATTATCAGATTAGACATTACTGAGATTGAAGCAAAAGAAATGCTGAGGCCAAGCTACAGAATGGTGATGTGACGACTTTGTTTAATATGTGTTTAATGTGAGGTGTTTAATATGTGTGTTTGCATAAAAGAGAAATGTCTCAGTTTCGCCATCGCTTTCTGGTTGTTCTGTAATTTAACAAACGGCCTGAGGTGACCTTTCCGCTGCAGTGTGCTGCAAATGCAAAATAGTGGAAAGAGAGAGAGAGAGAAAGAAGGACAAAGAGTATAGTGTGTGTGCGTGTGTGTGTGTGTGTGTGTGTGTGTGTATTATAAGCTGTCCATATTATACCTATATATACAGGGTGTCCCAAATCTATCATATCTGAGTTATATCCAGTTACATCTTGCTTTATCTAACTTCATCTCACCAAACGTCACACAGAGACACAGAAAAACAGAAACACTGAAATGGAAAAAAGCAAAGCATGGGTGTGTGCTGCCTGTTAAACTGTATATCATATGACCTTCGACTCAACTGCATTACAGAGAAACAGAGAGAGATCGTCTTTCACAGGCACCTGCAGCATCTCACACTTGAACCTCTTGGCTTATCATTCAGTTATTCACCTCCAACCATGTTATTCAGTACCTAAAGTGAAACCGTATAGTGAGGAATGTCTTGGTGACAGGTTCTGGAAGTTTAATCTTCATCCATAATGCTTACTATGATGTTAGGAAATAGTAATATTGTCACATCGTCTCTCTGTCGAAGTCTGAGAGAGAAAGCGAACAGTGAGAAAGTGTCTATTTGAGCTACGGGCTCTCATTGATTCCCCATTAAAGCATGCACTGCATACAGAACTGCGCTTTCTTCTGTCTTTTCTCAACCAACATGATGCATGTTCCTTTATTTCTCTGCCTCCTGCAGGCTCTGAGGTTGCCAAGAACAAGGACGTACAGAGAGACCTGAAGCCAGACTTCATGGATCGGATTTCTGAATGCATGCTGCGTCACAGCATCGGTGAGTTCTGCATCGGAAAACTGCTCGACCGTCCAGTAAGTTCTGCAGCACTCAGTTTCATTTAGAGATCCAGGTCTTTGTCATCCACCTCGCCTGTCTGATCCCTGGGGGACCAACACACTGCAGAGATGACAGAGATGCACAGAGAGTATAGCAGATGCGATGAACATTCATTGAATAAATTGAGGTTTTAGAACCACAACATGTAAGCAAGATATTGCTGAAATATAACATGGCCTTAAAAGACAAATAACTGACAAGGTCACCATGGGCTTAAGCACAGTATTTTTTAATATAGTGCCAATATTTTATGAATTGACTCACTGGTCAGACAGAGAAGTCCTGAGACTGGAGCAATGACACTCTTTAAATAACTCCACAACTGGCAGCTGTGGTGAGCAGGTCTGTGGCGATATGATCTCCAAAGTGTCATGTCTGTACCTGCTGACGGTGCTGTGCTGGGCCAGCGCTCTATGGTACCTCAGTGGCACCCGGCCCTCCACCTCCTATGTTGGTCACATGTCTATCCCCGTTCGCAGGCAGCCTCCAAGATTGCCGAAAAATGTCACATTCAGCAACATCCGGACACGCACGCTCAATCCACACGAATTCCACTTCCTGATCAATGAGCCGAAGAAATGCGAAGGCAACCCACCCTTCCTGCTCATCCTCATCAGCACCAACCACAAGGAGTTTGACGCCAGGCAGGCCATCCGCGAGACATGGGGAGACGAGAGCACATACAGCAACATTCGCATCATCACACTATTCCTGCTTGGTCACAACTCTGAGCCAGTCCTCAACCAGATGGTGGAGCAGGAGAGCCAGATCTTCCATGACATCATTGTCGAGGACTTTGAGGATTCTTACCAAAACCTGACACTGAAAACGCTGATGGGAATGCGCTGGGTAGCCTCGTACTGCCCTGATGCCAAGTACATCATGAAGACCGACAGCGACATATTCGTCAACATGGACAACCTTGTGTTGAACCTACTAAGACCCAACTCACAGCCCAGACAGCGTTTCTTCACAGGCCATGTCATAAACGGAGGGCCTATCCGAGACACGCGCAGTAAGTGGTACATGTCGAGAGAGCTGTACCCCGAGAACAAGTACCCCCCTTTCTGTTCCGGCACAGGGTACGTGTTCTCTGGTGACATGGCGGAGTTGATTTATAAGACTTCCCTCCATACGCACCTCATTCACTTGGAGGATGTGTACGTGGGGTTGTGTCTGCGCAAACTTGGTGTCCACCCAATCCAGAACAGTGGCTTTAACCACTGGAAGATGAGTTACAGCCTCTGCCGCTATCGCAGAGTCGTCACCGTGCACCAGATCTCACCAGAGGAAATGCACAGGATTTGGAATGACATGTCTAGTAAGAAACATCTCAAGTGCTAACATCCTTTACATCATCATCTATAGTCTGGGAGGAGGCAGTAGTCCTTTGCTAGTGTTTCAATTCTACAGGAATCAGCTGTGGGTCTGAATCATGTATGAAGGTGGAGCAGTGGTGGCTCAGGGCTTACACCTCTAAGTTAGTAAAAAGATTATGAGTTTGAATTTCAGAATTTCCAGAAAACTACGATTGGAGCCTTGAGCAAAGCTCTTAACCCTGCTTGGAATGTATCCTTTGTCAATTGTAAGTTGCTTTGAATAAACATATTTGCCAAATGAATAAATGTAAAAAGGTATACAGATAACAAGATATAGGATCGACTAGATCTTGCCTGTCCATATAACCAATATCCTGTGGAATATGCAAGGCAAAACTCAATTCTAGTCACCATTCAGACTCATGTATAGCTTGAGAAGTTTGCTACAAAGTGCTGATGGGTATTATGGCTTAAACCTGAGCCAAAATTGAATCACATTTTTAATTCCTGTACTTTTATTCATCATTCCTGATTCAGAACAGACAAAATCTCTGCCATGGACTGAATAGAAAATCTTTTAGCTACAACTGTACATTTACATGGTCTTGGTGTTTTTCTCTGGCTGAAAGTGCTAAAAAGATAAGTATTGGTGCACCAGGCAGAGATCAATGCACACTATCACCGTTATCTTACAATTTACAACTTTGCTAATCTGCGACTGTGCAAATAAATATACACCAGCAAGAATGGGAAGATAGGGGATACTGTGTTAGAGCTTAATAATAGCTCTGTCAGATTAACAGCGTTAACAACATTTTTCTTAATACCTAGATGCACTGAGATGTAGTCCCACAGAGATGTGGTTAAGTATCTTTCAGCAGCCCATTGAACTGATAGAGCACAATACACAGCAAGAGTAAGCAGAATCTAAACAATAGCAGGGGTGGACAAATAATAAATGAATTAGACAAGCCAACGCATGCTCCCCATTCCCATGTTATGGTTGCCTGGAAACCTAACAGACTAGCCTAAAATGTTGTAGCTAGCATAATAGTATAACATATTGGCGATCTAATTAGCTAGTTAAGTGCATTAATACAGGACTAGAGTATTATCCTCTTCTAACAATTTGTAATGTAGCTCATGGTCTTTGCGCCCTCGATCAAACATCAGCAAGTTGTTGGACAACATTCGACTATGAGATGTAGTGTTCTCGCATCACGTCAAACATATGTGATATCTTTGGCTTCACATCTAAAACATATCAAAGACATTCATCTTTATATTCTCTTAGTATGTTTAAAACCATAAGCTGACTATATGATGGAAGGTTGTTTAAGCCACAGATGAGAAAATTGTAAAATTGTACTGATTTTTTTGAACACTTGTGAATTACTGCATCTTCCACTTATTAGGCTGTCAGGAATAACACCTGAAGTATTATTTTCAACGGGATCTGGCCACTCTAATCCCTAACCAAGCCACACCAACACTGCAGGATTAGAGTGGCCAGATCCCGTTGAAAATAATACTTCAGGTGTTATTCCTTGTTTGCATACTGTTGGGTTTGGTTATGGTTTGATTATTGGAAAAGCAAGCTTTAAATCGCCACGTGTGGGATAGAATTTGCAAGATAAAAAGTCGCAATTGTGAAATATTAGCTTGCAAATGCAAGATGTAAAGTCACAATTATGTGATATTAACCTGCAAGATAAAAAGTCACAACTGCAAGATAAATCCATGTAATATTTTCTCATACATTGCAGAAACAAGCTTCCATAGTTATGTAATAATTTGACGGATAATTTGAATATTTTCTTTGTTTCATGATTCTAAAAAGGTTTTTGGTTATCTGTGCACAGTCATAAATCAACCTAGTAAAAAACATTTTACCATGAGCCAGAATCGGCTAATGTGTGTAGTGCAGTGGGTAGTGGGATATATATACAGTATATATTGTACTACTGTGTCAACAT
>CM040976.1:31607038-31644773 GCA_022985145.1 Pangasius djambal | reverse complement strand
TATATCCAAAGACAAGATTTGTATTAAGCCTGTCATTAAGGAATTTTCCCCCTATTTTCTTCCTCCAAAAATCCAAAAAAGCGTAAGGACAGATTAAAAAAAGGAAATGTCCTATAGTCTAATGAACCTCATTACAACATGAGCAACTGTAGTTGATATGCATTTTAAACTTGCTTGAAGTCTGGGTGTAATCTTAAAAGAAATTTCTTTAGTCTTATTAATTATGCAGTAACAATTAAATACACACCAGATGTCCTCCCAGTCAGGAAATGTGACTGAAAGCACATCAAGTTTAATCTACATGCCAGATTTAAATGTTTGTTTTGCAATAGTATACACAGAAGGCTTTTTCTCTTTTCTGATTGTACTACTAGGCAGCTCTGAATAAAAAACTAATAGCGATAGACATAGACGGAATATGCTTGCACACTGATTCATCCACCCCTGTGTAATAGTTTTTTTCTTGTTATCTTGCTGTTGCAGGAAATCCTCTTGCTTGACAGTGTATGAAAATGAGACGCTTGCAATGCCTTTTTCTTCAAATATTACATATGATCTTAGTGCATCCAGGTGTTAAACTTCCTAATGATTCAAGCCTCAGATGCTCACTTTCCGTTAGCTCTTTTCATCCTCATATAAAAAGTACGAGACCATAAAGTATTAATCCAGACTGTGACATTAAAGACGTGTATATTTGCGAGCAGCTTTGCAAAGTAGTAGAGCTCAGTAGTGAACCTAAATTAAACAGTTAAACACATTAATGCCAAAGTAGGCATCATTTTAAACATCTTAATACAGAGATCATATGGACATCGACATCACAACCAATACGCACAAATAGAAAAGGCACGTACGATAAAATATATAAGTAATATATACTGTATATCCTACAGAGCATACGGATGCACAAGTTCTGCTGCTAATTAAGTAAATATGCCTCCAAGCTTCTACAATATGCAAACAATTATCTAAAGGTATTAACACCCTTCCTGATAATATCGCCAACACACCAACTTTTAGACTTTTATTAGTGTTTTCTGGATGCACTTGAGGAAAACCATTTGTGACTATATGCACTAAATATTAAATATTAAAGCCACAATCAGAGATTTGTAAAGTACACTTTTGCTCCACATTGTACAACGATAATGTACATGTTTTTTTAAAGGTAATAAAGGTAATAAAGGTATAACGCTGGTACTGAAGAACCAACAACCAGAACAAATATGAATTTTTTTTTCCCCCAAGGTTGTGCTATACAATGTATTCAAAATTGTACAACGGAGTGCATAATTTGCATCCCCCATGTTTTCAGGAAGAAAAGGAAGGAAAAATGAACCATTATTTAAAAATCTAACTTGGAAACAGAAATAGGAATAAAATTTTTTCCGATTTTATTACAGTGCATTTCCCACAGGACTTTAGGACTATATACAAGAAAATGAGATCATATTAGACCAGTTTGAGCATTTTATTACTAATTTTATTACTAGTTTTTAAATCTCTTAATGGTATATATCATTAAATACCTAGCTTTTGGTTTTGTATACACATTCTCCATAAACATCATCATCATCATAGAATTATAATAGTAATATCAAAAATAATACAAGAGGGATATTCATTATGTATTACTTTATCTTTCTATTTTTGTTACTTATAATGAAGGAGCATCCGTAAAACCAAACACACTAAACATTATGCTGGTTGAAAATACATTTCTTTGCCTTTTTTTTTTTTTAAATTTCCCAGGGTTTTTATGAATTTATGCACCTGAATGTATAATTTATGGTTTATTGACTGAGATAGCTGGGGTTTATTTTATTTTATTTTATTTTATCTTATTTTATTTTATTTTAGATAGCATATTGACCTCGACGCTGCCATTTGTAATGAATTCTCAGATTTTGTTGTTTGCTTATTTTCATGTCAGGGTGTATCACCTCTCTGAGCTCGATTAATGATTTCTTTTCAGAGGACTATGTCACTCCTATTAGCTGCTTCCTCCAGAGCTGAGGAAGCACCTTTATTACTCTGAAATCTCTGACTGTGGCTTCCTAGCTATGAGTTGATGACGGTGTGATAGGGAAACGGGATGGGAGGATCAGTCTGTCAGTACATCATGGTGATACACAAGCTGTATGGTAAACCCCTTTTTTAAAAAAAAAAAAAAAAAAAAAAGGCTACTGATTGTGCACTTTAACGAAAAAGGAAATGACTCCTTGTCATGGCATCTCTGAAGGTTTAATTAAACATGTCCTTCATTTTTTTAAATAAACGCCTTAATGATTCCTTTTGTATCTGTCCTATTTTTTCTGGTTCATGACATTAATCTTTATCATGTCTTGCCTAGGACACTGTTCCTGTTGGCCACGGATTCAGTGCCAGGATTTCGGTTTAAAAGTGTAGAAATAAATAGGTATTGTATATTATAGAATAGTAAATGATATAGGTATGATATCCTTTACTACAGTACAGTAGAAAAAACTGCTATCACATACTATAATATAGCATGGCATAGCATAGTGTAGCACAGCATGGTATAGTGCTGCATAGTGTGGTATATTATCGAATAGTATACTGTAGTACAGTGCTGTACAATAGAGCAGACAAAACAGGTACATTTCCATCCAAGCTCATATACTGCACATGTATTTTAACTGATATCTACCTATAAATGCTTACATTTGCTTGGGCCAAAACAATATATTATATTGAGTGTAATTTATTGGAAATGAGAGACTCAGACCTGTTGTATAGTACAGTACAGTACAGTACAGTATAGCCGATCACAAAGGTATTTTTCCATCCAAACCCATGCACTGCATGTGTACTGTTACTGGTATGGATCTTTAAAATGTTGACATTTTTTGTAATATTGTAATTTTCTAAATTTGTGTAAGATTATAACATATTGGAAATTAGAGCCTCAGACCTCAGCTCTGGAGAGTGATCAAACAAAATAAATTTTCACTGCTGTGTTGGTCTTGACCTCCATAACACACGTGGTTCATTTAGTGAAAATCGGAGAACGTTGAATTTTTCGCCCAAAAAAACACAAAGGCCTTACCAATTTTTGGGGTCAAAAATTTGATGTCCTCATATCTACATCAAATTCACAGCATGCATTACAGGTGTGAAGAGTGCACTTATTTTTGTTCTATCATGCTCCAAAGCTGTGATATAGGACAGGACAGGGCAGTAGATAAAACAGTTATGGTATCGTGTACTAAAGTAGTGTTAGTAGATTAAATAGTTATAGTCAATAAAATTGGTATAATTTAGTATAGTGTAATACAGTACAGCATGGTTTAGCACAGTATACTATGCTAATGTAGTAAAAAATAACTATGCTATAGTGGATAAAATCAGCATAGTATAGTATAGTGTAGGATCGTGTTTTCTAGAGTGGCGTGGTATAGTATAGTATAATATGGTACAGCATGGTATAGCATGGTGTTGTATAGTATAGTATAGGTTAGGATAGTATACTGTAATGTGGTATAGTGTAATATAGAATATCATAGAATAGTATAGTGTACTGTAGTGTAGTGTAGTAGGCAAATATGTACAATATACTTTAGTAAAATTATAGTGTGCTTATTGTAGTTACAGTATAGAAAAGGACAGCACAGTACAGTACATTATAGCAGATCCCATAGGTATTTTTCCATTCATACCCATGCACTGCATGTGTACCTTAACTGGTATGGACCGTTAAAATGTTTAAATTTGTGCAGACCAAGCCGGAATATTTAATTGATTGTAATATATTGGAAATGAGAGACTCAGACCTCAGCTCTGGCGCATGATCGAATGAAATTAATTGCACTGCTGTATAGGTCTTGACCTCCATAACGCATGTGGTGCATTTGGGGAAAATCAGAGAACGTTGAAGTTTTCGCCCAAAAAAAACAATTACCAATTTTTGGGTAAAAAATTCAATTCAATTCAAATTCAAACACCAAATTCACAGCATGTATTACAGATGCAAAGACTAATACAAGGGTTGCTTATTTTTGTTCTGTCATGCTCCAAAGCTGTGATATAAGACAGGACAGGACAGCAAATTAAACAGTTATGGTATCATGCAGTAAAGTAGAGTTTGGTAGATTAAATTCATATAGTCAATAAAGTAGTTAAAGTAGTTAAAAGTATGCTATAATGGATAAAACAGATATAGCATAGTACAGTAAATTATAGTATAGTATAGTATAGTACAGTACAGTAGAGTACAGTACAGTACAGTATGGCATAGTAGACATAGTATTTACAATATTTTACATTTACATTATGCAGCAAAGCCAGTATATTTAATTGATTGTAATATATTGGAGATGAGATACTAAGACCTCAGGTCTATAGTGTGATCAAATGAAATTAAATGCACTGCTGTGTTAGTCTTGACTTCCCTAACATACTGTGTGAATTTGATGAAAATCTGAGAACACTGAATTTTTCACACAAAAAAAACCACCATTTTTCAGGGGTGAAAAATCTGACATTCTTAGATCTACACCAAATTCACAGTGTGTAGTAGAGAGGTGAAGACTAACACAGGAGTGCACTTGTTTTCATTCTATCATGCTCCGAAGCTGAGATATAGCATAGCATAATATATAGTATAGGGTATGTTAGGATAGGACAGGATATCCTAACTATAAAATAGTTGTAGTATTGTGTAGTGTAGTAGATTTTAGTTGATTAAATATGTATAGTTGATAACATAAAAATATAGTACAGTGTGGCATAGCACAGTATAGTAATAGTATAGTATAGTATAGTATAGTGGTTAAAATAGGTACACTCATGTACATAGTACATAGTACATGAAACAAGTATAGTGTAGTGTAGTACATAATACAGTATAGCAGATAAAACAGTTACTTTCCATCCAAACTCATGCATATGTACTTTAACTGATATCAACCTTTAAAAATGCTTAAATTTGTGCAGCCCAAAGCTGTATATTCTACTGAGTATAATACATTGGAAATGACAGATTCAGATCGCAGCTCTGGAGTTGGAGAGGACAAAACTCAGTGCACTCCTGCGTTAATCTTGACCTCACTAATGCAGTGCCTGAATTTGGTCAAAATGAGAGAACACTGAATTTTTCAGCCAGAAAACCCCACAAAGACTTACTATTAGCCATAGCCTTACCCTGTTTGGGTGAAAAATTTCACACAGTTCACAATTTTCACACACACCACTACACCAATTTCACAGTGTACCTTAGGGAGGTCAAGACTAACACAAGAGTGCACTTAGTTGAGATACAGCATTTTATAATATAGGATAGGTTCATAGATAAAATAGTCACAGTATACTGTAATACAGTAGGGTTTAGTAGATTAAATAGGTTTAGTCAATAAAGCTGGTATAATTCAGTATTGTAAAAAAAATAGTACAGTATGGAATAGCACAGTATAATATGGTGTAGTAATTAAAATAGGTATGCTATAGTAGATAAAATAGATATTGTATAGTATATAAAATAGGTACAATATACTTTACTATAGTAGATTAGGAAAAATTGTTATAGCATAGTATAGTATAGTGTAGTGTAGTATAGTGTAGTGTAGCAGATAAAATAATTAAATCTCCATTGTGTTGAAAACTCACCTTAAGACAGAGACTGAGACTCTTTCCTTCATCAAATATTTGCTTTATTGCAATACTCACAGCCAGGAGAGGATACAGGACCAATACAGAAGGGATAGTAGATAGCATAGGGATTGTATAGTATGTTAGATAAAATAGGTGCATTGTAGTAGAGTTGAGTAGATTAAATAGGTATAATTTAATATAGTAAAATGTAGTACAGTATGCATTAACACTGTATAGTATAGTATACTGCTTAAAATAGATATGCTATAGTAGATAAAATTAGTATTGTATAGTAGATAAAATTGGTAAACATATATATTTTACTTCAGTGTAGTAGATAAAATTGTTACATTACGGAATAGCATAGCATAGTATGGTACAGTATATTACAATGTGGTACAGTACAGCACAGTATAGTGGATAAAATAGGCATATTTCTAGCTAAACACATACATTGTGGACCGATCAAACTTCAGACGTGTGGATTCTTATGTGTGTAATTATGTGTTAAGTATAATCAGATTAAAGGTTGTGAGACACATCAAGACTGTTCAAGATACAATATGAATACAGTATGAATGCAAATTAAAACAGTTACGTACAGGTACACTTGCTGACTCTTGAAAAAACTGCATCTTTTCAAACATCTTTTCTGCTAATGCTGCATCACTGGGCAGCGTAACACACTCAGAAGAAAGTGCTTCTTTCTCCCCTCTTCCCACCCAGAGAGCACGGCAACACTGTCCTGTATTTTGCACTTGTAAGTGGAAAACGGACATGTACAGACAGGCATTTTGTTCATTTGAACATGCATTCCTCCATAAACCATGTTAATAAGTGAACTAGCACATTTTACTAAGTGTGAGCAAGTCTGTACATGTTTTTACACACGCGAACCTTTAATACTTAACAGCTGAGAGGGTAATGTACCAGGCAGCAAGACAAAATTCTGCTTGTTTTTTTTTTTTTAAATATTTACATGACAATGAAAGGAAAAGGAGCCTATAGACTAACTGTAATTTGCTAGTAAGCTTGATATTTTAGTTTCTCACAGCTATGAAGCAGTGATCCTCTTTAAAGAACAGAGGCCTTATCCCGCCAGCAGGACGGCCAGGTTGATGGAGTTTAAATACTTTCTTTCTCTGGTGTCCTTACTTTACTGCATAAAAAGCACAGGGTTTGTATTCACCCCGTATCTCTGAATAGATGCACTGCTCTGAGATCTGTTTCTGTTTTACAATAAATAGAGATGTATCTAAGCCGTAGACCTATTTTGACAGTTTGTAAATTCTGGCCTCCTACACTGTGAATTCCTGGCCGCACTGGTCATGCTCCAGTAGCGAGTGGCGATCAGGCTCTGCGTGCGCTCGATCGGTTCTGGAGGTTTGAGATGGAGATCGAGAGATCTGGCTGAGTCTGGAGCGACTGCGGCGAAGGGTTCGAGGGCTGCATCGCCTCTCCTCCAACCCCACATGAGTGCTGACCTGAGACGACCTCAGACTGCGCATGCGCCCATTGGCTCTCGATTCGTACTGATCCACTGACGTTTTCCTATAGCTGAGAGAAAGGAGAGAAAAGATGCTCACAGTAACGTCATAGGGTCAAAAAGAATTCACATATTCTCACACAGGAAACAGGAAAGGATGTGCTGTGATAGAAAAAAAGGAATTTACATAAAAGTTGCTCTCTGTTTTTTTTTTATAAATAGTACTCCCTCTTTGGTACTAAAATAAAATTCACCATATGCAGCATCCATTGCAATTCTCTCTTCTATTCTCTACCCATAATGCATTTTACTTATCTAAAATATTTAATCCCAATACTTTAGGAGTGAATAATATAGAGATGAAACATGCAGCTTGATATTGCAATGACTCAAACACTTTTAGCGTGAATTAGCCTGAAGGTCACAGCTGAGAGCACCATTAAATGAATCATTAAAACCGAAGCCTTCTCACCAGCGCAGCAGTAAAGAGGAGAGCAGCACAGAGACGGAGGAGGCAGCCATGGCAGCTGAACCCATCCACGGCTGGAGCACCAAACCCACAGGCATAAACACACCTGAACACACACACACAACTTATAGCACAGTAATATCTATGAACACATCTCCTAAGCCCATTTGTGCTTAGAAATGGAACAAAAAGTCATAACAAAGAGTAAAAAAAATAAATTTATGAGCAGGGGAAAAAATGTTCAATTCCTGAACATGGCCAATCGTAGAAAGAAAGATCAAAATAAAAAATCTATTTTAAAAAAATGTATAAGGTTTATTATAACACACACACAAAAAAAAAACAGCAGCAATAAAATGTAGCCAGGGAAATGTAAACAGTTTAGACACTCAAGATAAAATGAAGAAGACAAAAAAAATGCAATTCATAGAAACAATGATACTTCCTTATTAAAGATATTAAAGATAGCTATTAACAGTTGAAAAAAAACTCAGTGTCCTAGGAATTATTTTTATTTGGGATATACTGTAAAATAGAGTGCTGTAAAGCAGAATTAAAAATGAAAGAATTACAATAATTTCATTTTAAAAAAATCCCCACAAAATATCACAATATACATACACTATACAATATACACACTAGAGGGCAAACTGGTAACCAGAAATTTTTGTCAGATTGATTTGTGAAGTTTTTAACCACATAATGTGCGTGTGTGTATGTGAGACTGCTCCTCACCGGCTGCGATCGGTATCCCAAGCAGGTTATAGATGAGAGCAAACATAAAGTTGATTCGGATTCTCCACACTGTCTTTTTGGACAGCTCGATGCTGGCCACCACGTCCAGCAGATCATTCTGTCAAAAGAAGAAAAAAAAACGAAGTAAAAAAGCAAATGCCACATGCAGCTGCAATTTTATAAAAAGAAAGTGACAAGTTATGGGAGCCCAGAAAGTGACATCTAAACTGTGTTGAAACATTATAACCTTTACTCAGACCCACCCGGATGAGGACTATGTCTGCCGCCTCGATGGCCACGTCAGTGCCTGTGCCAATGGCGATGCCCAGATCGGCGCGAGCGAGAGCGGGTGAGTCGTTGACCCCGTCACCCACCATGGCCACCTTCATCCCTTTTTCCTGCAGCTCCTGCACTTTAGCCACCTTGTGAGAGGGCAAGACCTCCGCGAACACTTTCCTGATGCCAACCTGTGTGAGAGAGTGGAAATGTAAGCACACACACACACACACACACACACACACACGCACATGTATGCAATATAAAATCATTCATGCAGATGAAGACTGTGGGGGAAAAATTACTAAGTGTCTCTTTTTAAATAGAGTTGATGGTTGAAACAGTCACAACTGCCGTCATATTTTCACTTTTTTCTTGTTCTTTATGCTTTTGAGCACCAGACTTCCCGGTTTTCCGATTAGCAGTGACTAATAGCCAATTAGCAGTGACTCTGCACATGTAAAATTATAAAAAATAACATGACAAAATGACACTCCTGCATTTACAAGCTATGTATAACATCAAATGTGATGCATATCGATCTCTTCTAAATTATTATTTTAATTTAAATGTTACTGTAAAATTAAATCATGGATATGAAATCAGTATCGAATCTCCAAAATATTTTACAAATAAAAAATAATAAAAATGAGATACTTACTGCGTAAAGGATAAAACACGATGGAGTGTGGTATTATAGGGAAACAATCAATGATGGGCTGTTTTATTCATCTTATGCCACAGAAATTTTCCAGCTATTACAATGTTTTTTATTTATTAAAGAATGACGTCTTACTTTTTAGCCATTTATAGTTACACTTAATAATATGAAATGACCATAAAACAAGTTAGTTCCTGTTTTCACTTACATTACAGCAGCTATAAACAAGTTCCTTTATCAGCGTCTATTTTTCCTCTCTCAAAGTTAGTAAGACAAAAAATGTCTTGTTACAAAAAAAAATTGCACAGCCAACTAACCAGTGAGGGTGGAGGCCAACACGTGCTTCCTCTGAGACATATGAAGCCAACACCCACATCTTTTCAAACAGCTGCTCATGTTGTGTCACAGGGCACCGTTGAACACTCGGATGAAAGCACCATCCGCCCTCTTCCACATAAATGAGCTCACAAATGCCAGGTTTAGCTACTGTCACTGTGTTAGACAGGGGAGGGAGTACGCCATCCCTCCCACCTAGAGAGCATGGCCTCTAGGTGAAGATAGGACAAACGGGGGATGTTTCAGCGCTTTCAGACAGACACTAATAGATTATAAGTAAGAAAGTTAATCGGGAACCAGTGCCTCACCTCTTTTTTCCAAACATCTTGTCTGTATTAAAACCCACAATGAAATGTTTGCGTGTCAGTGGACATGAC
This sequence comes from Pangasius djambal, assembly GCA_022985145.1. Lineage (NCBI taxonomy): Eukaryota > Metazoa > Chordata > Actinopteri > Siluriformes > Pangasiidae > Pangasius > Pangasius djambal. The sequence continues at coordinate 31,634,823 of CM040976.1, read as the reverse complement.
TGGCACCTGTGTGGCGATGGCTTTAGCAGTGCGACGGTTGTCTCCAGTGATCATCAGAACGTCTATCCCCATCCGGCTCAGTGTGTGTACTGCCAGAGCCGACTCCTCTTTCACTGTGTCTGCTATAGCCAGCATTGCACACAGCACGCCTGAGACACACACAGTCAGATCTCTCAGTTGATACAGAGAGCAACTCATACCTAGTATGTTCATGGCTACCAGTGATCACAGATAGGATTTCGTGAATAGCGCGGTTGGCTAGGTGTTCTTTTGGTGTTCAGGGACAAAAATCACCCAGCCTGTAGAGTATGCAAAAACAAATCTCATATGTGTTGAAAGATTTTGGGTTTCCGCATGCCTCCTGGTGTGCTGTTCCACATGATGATGAATGATAAAAGGATTTTACATAAAAGGAAGTGCAGCCATCATATTTATACCCTTGAGAAACAGGAAATAGTCAAAATTTATTTCTGGAGAATGCAATTAAAAAACCTGAATTTTCTCAAGGATAACAATTTGGTGGCATTTATGTTAAACTTTATTCTTCAGGGGTGTAATTACATTTATTCATATTTTTGAGATAAAATGTTACTATTTAAATATCTTTAAAAAGTTTAAAAGAAAATTGGATAATTATAGTGAAAAGGTAAGTAGTTTATCCAGTTGTTTGTTTGAGTAAAAAAATATTACATCATAGTGTGTACTGTTAATTAACAAACTATAATTGGACTTACTTACAATCTGTGATTCAAGCAAATTCATGCATGTGTTATTAAATACATATCAGGCATCTCTCAGAGGTTGGACTGTACCATCTATAGCCACTAAAATGGCCGTTTGTCCTTTCGTCTCATGGCTGCTCATGGCTTCATCCACATCGGCTGTGACCTGTAATCCGTTCCTCTGCATCCACTGCCTGTTCCCGATCAGGACGGAATATGAGGGAGATCCTGTCCACACACACACAAACCCACACACAAAACAACACACACAAAATCCCACAATCACAGAGTTGCTGTAATAGTCAGTCCACACAGCAGAGGGCAGTGTGAACCCACAATACTAACCTGATCCCTCGTCTCCATCTGTGACTAAGCTACTCTCATCGGTCGTGGCTCCCTGGAGTGTGAGACAGGTCGGGTTGTGTGTGAGTGTCGGTGTTTGTGTGCCGTCTGTGCCTGCGCTGGTCTGCAGAAGCTCCTCGATGTTGGAAACTCTACAGCTAATCCCACACCCTGGTACTGCCTGGAAGTCATGGCAGAAGCCCAGTGTCTCTGTGCCAAGCTCCTGCAGTAACGAAATACACAAACACACGCACATATACACACACACACACACACACAATTATGCATCTCTGATTCAACTCCAGTACTTCAGACCAAGTCGATTCTAGCTCCCTTCAGAGTGTCTCAAAGCACATGAGTAAGATTTATCTTATGCAAGGAATAATATAAAATGAAATGGGGCATGCTGTTGTAGGAAAATAATCAACAAGACAGTGGTGTGATGCAGGCTGAGTGAAGCGGGGTTACTGTTACCATCTGAACTTGATCATTTTCCGACAACAGACACGTCCTGTTTTATTCCTCTTGTATCACAGCAATTTCCCAACCCTAACCACTTTTATTTATTAATGAACAATTGTACTTTTTGTCCATTTATAGTTGCATTTAATGTTGTCCACAAGTCAGTTAATGTTCTCACAGCTATACACAGTACATCTTCATTTTATTAATATCTCTTGAAGTTAATAAGACAACAAATGCAGATTGTTACAGAGAAACCAGAAACCCTCCATGCAGAAGACTGTCCTGTGTCAGAAAATTTAAAGTTATAGCTTTACCTCTGTCTGTGCATCTACTATGACAGCATGTGTGTACCTCTTTGCAGTGTTTGGAGACTGCCATGCCCAGTGGATGTTCACTGCTGGCCTCCGCAGTTCCCACTACGGCTAGAACTTTCCGGAGAGGCAAACGTGCCTGATCCCACAGAACCAGCACCCGGGTGACCCGAGGAACCCCGTTAGTGATGGTGCCTGTTTTGTCGAACATCACCGCCCTAATCTGTAGCAGGCAACAGCCAGGAGTTTACTGTCTTTGTGCCACATTATACACATGCCTCAATGACTGAAGATCCATATACATTACAGCTTTTACTTTCATGGGCATGCACAGTTCAAAAGCTTAGTGGAACATCATATTAAACCTCTGAGTAATTTGAGAGAGCGGCAAGAAATCATACATGAAAAATACATAGCATAAACTTTATCATATAGCAAACTAGGGCTGGAAATGAATGAACAATTTTTGGTATAATCGAATGAGGCAATATCACAGCTTTTGGTATATCAATATACCTTTGTGATATGATATTAAATTAAGCATAACATATAAAACTGTACAGTTCAACCTTTAAAAATAATACCTTAACCTTAAGGTTTGGTTATTTATAAGAGTAGAAGTGATAAAGAGGATCCATGCCTTGTGGGCCATCTCCAGCGGCTCTCCACCCTTGATAAGAATGCCATTCTGTGCCCCAACCCCGGTGCCCACCATCACCGCCGTGGGGGTCGCCAGACCGAGAGAGCAGGGGCAGGCGATGGACAAAACGGTGATGGAGGCCTGGAAGGCAAAACGCACCACCACGTCCGTCCGGGAAATATTCTTATCATAGTCCTAAATAGAAGACAATACTGTTAGATACAGGAGATTTGGACACACAGAGACATATGGGATGATAGATGAACTGATAAACAGGCTAATAGGATAACTGCAGTAGGAAAAGCAATCAAGGAAGCCATGTTGTTAAATTGCTGTCATTACTCACGGGAAAATACTTCGCCACAATGTCAAAGTCAAAAGTCCCAATAATGAGCCACGCTGCCAGTGTTGCCACGGAGACAAACACAATGAAAGGAACGAAGTATCCGCTCAGCTTGTCTGCAAATTGCTGGATTGGTGCCTGAGCAACACAATCAGGACACATTCATAATCATAAACAAATTAACTTATAGGTAATTAAAGGCGTGTGTGTGTGTGTGTGTGTGTGTATCTCGCTGATGAATAAAGACCATTGTGTGTAATGTTTATCTTTTTCAATCATTTTAACATCATTTAATAATTTTAAGGGTGCCAATAATTCTGGAGCTGTCTGTGGCACACCCAGCTGAAATCTGGCTATGTATTTTGTGTGTAAATGTATATGTGCATGTTGTGCTTGTGTATGTGCTGTGTGTGTTACCTTGGACGTCTGTGCCTCCTCCACCAGACGGACGATCTGGCTGAGTGTTGTATCTGCTCCTACATGTGTGGCCTCGACTAGCAGTGCTCCATGAGCGTTAATCGAGCCAGCGATCACACAGCTGCCAGGCTTCTTCCTGACTGGCATGGGCTCTCCTGATGTAACACAACACCACAAAAGAACATTGCTGTCGGTGTTCAGACCCTGGGCTAATTGGTTCACTGTGTGACACCTCACTGCCACCCACACACTGAGCCTCAGATTGGACAGAATTTTGAGTGGAAGTTTAAACAGAGTAAAATGGAAAGATGATAAAGATTCAGTTTATACTCAAGAATTATATTAAAATTCGTTAACGTCATTATGTAATCTTGCAGCAAGTTGTTGCAGTCCATATTAGTCAGCTAGATATATACATTAGATATCCAAGTTAGCTAGTGATTATTGTTAGTTAACAGTCTAGCACACAAAAGCTAGTGCAGGTAGGCACTTTTTTTTTTTTTAAGAATAAATGTATTTAGTAAACTATTAGTTATACATAGTTCACCTTAGCTAGCTATAGTTTAGATAGCTAAGTTTGTTAGTAAGTAATGTTAGTTAGCAAGCTAGGGAACAATAGTTAGCAAAATGTAGTAAGTAGGTGATGTAAGCTAGCTAACTAACTTGAACCAAAACACCAACTTCTTGTTAGCTACTGTGTAGTTAGCTAACAGGTTAGTCACTGAGTAATGTTAGTTAGCAGGTGATGTTGGCTAGCTAACGAACATTAGCCAAAACACCAACTTATAGTTAGTTACCAACTTGTAGTTAGAGCTAACATGATAAGATGTTAGAGAGATGGCATTAATATTAGGTGAAAGTGTTTAATATAAAATCCGTGATCATAAAATCAGAGCCTATTTTTATGATCTTTTTATATAATTTTATATGTCCCTCTGACACATATTAATGAATAATAATATAATTTTTAAAAAATACCTCTTCAAGAAATCTAAATGTAATACATGTAATCGCTATGGTCAATTAAATCTATTCTATTAAACCCATAATTCTATAAAAATCTTTTGAACGTAGTACTAGGAGAAGTGTCACAGGCGTGATTAACAGAAGTGAAACTGCCTGGTACCTGTGATCAGAGATTCATCAGCCATGGAGTTTCCCTCGATCACTTTCCCATCGACAGGAAACTTCCCACCAGGTACCACTTTAACCACATCTCCTCTCTGCACCAGCTCCACTGAGATCTGCTCCTCACTTTAGGGGACGCAGTGGGACATTAGGGCACATAGTGCAACTGCTTGTGTGCATGTTTATGTTTAAGGGTAATACATAGTGTTTTACATTTTTGTTGAATTCTTTTTTCTGCCTCTAACAGTCAGTTTTCCCAGAGACCACCAATGAGTCATTAATATTCATGAAGCAGACCCAATATGTTTATTAATATCTATTAGTCGTATTGTCTGTATTTCCCCTAAATTGCATACTACGTCAAATTAGTGTGCTGTTTCACTTTGGGATTCACTTTGTTTACAGGAGTACCCTACTATTTAGAACAATAGTATAAGGTTTGAGACATAGTGTGTATGTCACTGTATGTTAATTCTAACTGTGAGCCAATCATAGTGATTTATTCAAAATGCAAGTGATTTATGAAAAACGCATGTAAAATCTGAAAAATCGTTGTCACTGCTGAACTGAAGAAACTACGCTTGGTAGAGATTACATGTTTTCTCAGTGTTGCCGCAACTCTTCAAAGTCTAAAAAAAACAACATTTATATGGAATAATGACTGTCCACGTATGCAGCACTTTAAATATCTTATTTTAAAGTTCATATTCTACTAATGCCACTAATGTTACTGTAACTGCGACATTTCATTTTTTGCAGCGTATCAGTGATGTGATTTACCTGATGATGGAGTTGTCATGGCCCAGTGTCACTATAGTCGCATCTGTGGCCTGCAAAGATATGAGTTTGGCCAGAGCCTTTGACGTCTTACTCTACAAAGACACAAAATAAATACTTAATATTCCGAACATTTTAATTTAATATTACAAAATTAAAAACTTGTCCCTTTTCTACAGCGCGACAACAGCAAAGCCACTTACATAATAAGCGATATCAATTTGAGCTTTTATCACCAAAACATACACTGGGCATTTTAGGATTTTGTTACTGATTAACCTAAGAATCTTTTTTGTTTTCAAAAATCACAGATCCTATTTTATGACAGTGTCATATCTGGACCACGTGAAGGAAGTGAGCAAGTAGCATGACGAGGCAGAGATAAGAGGGCATGACTTTAACCTCAGAGAGACGCCAAACAGACAGCAGCTTGGAGCAACAGCCCACAAAAATCCAGGATGACTCAACCGAATATCAGTGTTTCTTTACATTGCGCAATATAGAACGTGTGAGTCTTATTGTTTTTACAGCACTGACTAAGTGTCAGTATGTTGCTGTTAGAAAGCACAATCATTTGATATGATCTAACAATCGTTAGTTATTAAAAGCACAAAACACAAAATCTACTCTCCCAAATTCTATACATTACTGTCACATTAAGAAAATATAGTATCATATTTACAAAGTAAGAAGCAATATTTAACCACATTTCTCCTAAACATTTATATCACTAAGGTCTTGTATTATTAGAGACATTTTCATAAATAAAGAATACCTATGAAAAATTATCAGACCAATCCACTGATGCACATCATACCCTCATATGGGTTAAAGTAGGTTATACATAATATGCATTTACTGTAGTTTAATTAGCTTATTTCTATTGATTTTACAGCTTATTTGTATTGATTAACCTCTGAAATCACAGGTTTATATTAATGCACTCATTCTAATATGTTATCTTTATTATACCAACAACTAATTCTCAGGCAGACGCTCCACACAAACAGACTAGAAAGTGCGAGTAATTGTTGATGTAGCAAATTTTCCTGTGAGAAGAATTTTATTTAATGTTTTTGGAAGGAGTCCTCAGTGTACACACTTTAAAAGTTTTTAAGTTAAATTTTAAATTCAGCTTACTTCCTTAAAGACTGATAGAATGATGTCTGCCAAATGTACAACTTCCAACCCATTAAACACAATATCAACATCAGCAGTTCAGCTGTAGCCGAATTTTGCAAGCAAACTGCTGACATGGTATGACTGAAACAGCTGGAACATCCTGTGTGTCAGAGCTTGGCATGTGTGCTGTGTTTTTGTGTGAAATAAAGCAGTCTTCTGAGGTTTACAAACAATCAAAGCTTCAGTTTTACTACTTAAAAATATTCTTTACTATTTATACTACCTTCATTTCTGACCTGCTATCATTTTTCCCTTTTAGCAGATTTATACAGCAGAGCAATTCATGTTTTTTTTTAAAATATGCAATCTCTTTTTACTTTCAGCTCAATCCCATCCCAGTTACAAGGCTTCCAGGAGTTTTATTACATTTTATTTTACCTTGGCAATGTGCTCCAGCCAGCGTCCAAGGGCAATGAAAACAAACAGCATGGGAGGTGTGTCGAAAAAAGTGACCGGACTTTGCTTGGCCCCCTCACTCATAGCTACAACCAGCACCACACACGAGTAAACGTACGCAATAGTGGTGGCCAGGACGATGAGCACGTCCATGTTGGCCACGCCGTGTCTCAGAGAACGATAGGCTTGGATATAGAAGTATCGACCTCCAAAGGCCTGACAGAGGCGGAGACAGAAAGACAGACAGAGTCAAAACGATTGGTAAATTAGATTGGTATGGTTATCATAACACATTAAGAGTAAACCTTTTAGTAATTTATACTGCATTCATAAAAATTTCAAGTAACTGTATGTCACTAATATGTTTTCACATCACAAAATGTGTACTAAACTGTGTGTGTATTTATAATTAAACTCAACAGCACTGCTGAATTCTCAAATCTGATTGGTCAGAAGGACAAAATACAGAAATGTGCACTGCCAAGCTAAACTTTTGGAAAACTGAAAATCTAAATGATTTGGCATAAGTAATTTAATAAAACACTAATCTAATCTGCTTCTCAGTTCTCAGATTCAAATATTTAAGTCTTTGGTGGAGAATTTGCTTTCCTTATCTTTCTATAGTCAGGATTAAATGGTAATAAAGCTTTCGAGCGGCAGCGTGCATTTACTGTATTCTTCGAGAATAGAAACGACGTTGCACCTGGACCGGGGTACAGAGCAAGAAAAAGATCAGGTTGAGGAGCGAGAGTCCGGGCAGCACATTCTGCATTTCTGGCATGGATTCTCCATGTTCTCCATGCTGCTTGTCCATCACCATCATGTAGATCATCAGACCCATGACAGGGATCCCGAACAGCAGATTGAACAGGAAAGATTGACGCCAACTGCAGGAACAGGACACAGAAGGAAGTTCTGGTTTAACATAGCTGTAAACACACTTGTGATATATTTTAGCACACTGTTACTGTAGATGCCCAACATACTGGCAGTCTAGAAGGATAGTTTTGTGCATTTGGCTCATTACTGTGAAAATATCGCTGCATTTTATAGATTATATATTTATAGATATAATTGTGGTGAAAACAGATACTTGCAGTCGTATCTCCTTCTGGTGATCCAAGCCATCATTTTTCCTTAAGGCATCATTCCTTATCAAGGACACGCCAAACCCAAGACCCTGAACCACAGAAAGAAACTAGTGACATATGAAAATCTGATATATGGCCGTATATAATAGCTTCAGTATACGTGGTTTGAGAAAACCTTTCAGATGAAGTTGTGGCAGAAATAACATGTTTTGGCCAAAACATACTTTAACACATCTGTATTAAGCTGTAAGTAACAATAAATATAGTTTGCCAAAAAATTTGTGTTTTATTCCCTTCTTAATCTTATCTAAGCCATCTTCCTTCAAAGATCATGTTGGGTCAGGAGCCAGTTTTAGAAACGTGGCAGTAAAAACAGTCAGAGAGAATGGCTTTGATCAAGTTTTTGGATAGCTCTGTGCCTCACTGAAATGTACAGAAACCCACTCAGTTCAGTTTATAATCAGATACCAGCTTTAAAAATGCTCACGATGCTTCTGTGCCACAGCCAGAATGAAGTCTTTAGATGAAAGGGTCCCCCTCCCCCACCACCCGTTTCACATTTTGGGGGGAAATCAGATTTTAAAATGCTAGAACTTGTGGTAGAACATGTCAAAATTGTACCATGTAAAGGGTTTTCCAAGGCAGCAACACATATGATATTTAGTACTTATCATATGATATGATATTTAGTACTTATATCAGTGTATATAGTATATGGCAGTGTACTATAGCATAATCAGTGCAGTAAATATGTGTTTTCCATAAGGAAGCCAACTGCTGATTTTTAACATTTTAAATCAATTACATATAAAACTTCTTAAATGAAAAAATAGTAATACATAACATGCCTAAACAACATTAGCATTAGCTGCTTTATTTCAGTCATTAATTTACGACATAAGAAACATGTTTGTCCAATGCTCACCCTGGTTCAACTCCACAACCCTAAACCCCTTCAGACCATTCATTTGTAAAGACACTCAAGCACCTCTTGAATCAGCACAGCCATTTTTCATCAGGGCAGTAATAACTACTGAAGGGTCAAAGCTGAGGCCAGAAGATTTCAAGGCAATCAAAGCGCTCATTTATTAAATTGCGTGTACACATAAACTACACAGTAATATCTCGTACATGGATAAACATTTCTGACAACCTTCAGTTTGTGCAAGAGTACTCCTGTTTACCTCGATAACTCGGATGATGTCACGTGCCCCGACCACTTCAGGATCGAACTTAATGCGAGCCTTGTTGGTTGCCAAGGCAACAGTGGCCTCCAGAATGCCATTTGTTCTGTGGAGTTTGGTTTCGATGTTATGGACACAGGAAGCACATGTCATGCCAGTCACCTGGTGACACAACGAGTACAGATAGTACCAGGATCACATACAGCACATCAATGGTAATAAACCTTATAAAACTATAACAGTGCTCCTTTCTGAAGTGATCTCTGAAAGGTCATCAAATGTCACTTTGCCTGTCCAGGTGAGTGCAAAATTCTGCACCCCCCAATAGATTCTCAATGAAAATAGTTAAAGGTACCTTTATTTAACAACTAATGTACACAAAATCAAAATGGGTGCATCCTGCAACTCAACAAAAGATCAACAACAGAATATTTATATCACATTTAGAAAGGGAACTGCAAACTTTAGACCTATTGCTATTTTTAAGACAACGTTTGCCAATTTTTCTTAGTTGTAACAATGATAGAGGATTTGTAGACATCTAAAACATGAACTGTTTATTTTGTCCTATTTCTGCACTCAATTTATATTAAAATAAAGAGTAGACTGTAAATGATGATGTGTATCAGAATTGTTCAATAAATATAATTTTGTATAAATTATAGGAGCGGTTAACAAACTTTTGTTCTAGCTAAATTATCCTTTCTTTATATTTTATATATTTATCACCAACACAGAATATTGGCTAAAATATCTAAGTAATATAGATTAGATTTTGATTTTCCCTTGTTGTACTTACTACAACATACAATTCACTACTTTTAAATGTGGGCTATTCTTAATATGACTCATGCATGAAACTGGCATTTATTGTTGTCACCATTTTCAATTTAGAGTCAAATCTGAATCTTGGGAGCAAACTGTTCACCATTTGGTCCCTTTAGTCATGACCATTTAGAAGTACTCTTTAAAGTAATAGTTCATCAACATTTTAGTCTGGAATGACTACAGATTTCAAAGTACCTGTTACAAATGTGATCATGAATTTTTTTTTCACTCCATTCAGTCAAAATTCTGTGCAACATTTAAAATGTTCAGAAAAACCCATACTAAATTGTTTGGTTCCCACAATCAATCATCTGTACACAAGGACTGTACTGTATATTGCTACCACACGTCACATGTGACATCTTTCAGTTAATCATTTACTTTTAAATACTTACGCTTTTTACCCAAATTATTGAGTAATTACTTCCACTTTAAAATGAGAAAGATTGAATACTGAGTAAGATATTAAACGTTCACTTTAGGATAATTTTTCTGTACACAACTGACATAATAACACATAATAACACATAATAACATAACAGCCCAAGCTCACAGAAAGGTCTACAAGGCCATTGCTGACTGCACCCTCGTCCATTAGAGAAGCTCCAAATCCCAGTCCAGCGATGAGTTTAACTATCTGCGCTGAATCCACATACTCTGGGTCATACCTGATTTCAGCTTTACCCGCCATCAGGGCTACGAGGACAGATTTAATACCTACACACATAAACATAGCTTTAAAAGAAACATCAAACACACCAGAAAAAACACACCATACACATTAACACACATTAGCAACACATTACCATAAAGGGACATATTATCATAATAACACAGTAACATACCTGCATGCTTGAGCAGCTTTCTCTCGATGTTGGCTACACATGAAGCGCAGGTCATCCCTGTGACCTGGACAAAACATTTCTGTGTCTTTTCCTCTTCAGGAACTTCAATTCTTGTTGAAGTGACTGAGGATTTGGGGGTCTGAGGCATAGGTCTAGTTCTTGGTGGAGTCGTGTTCTGGAGGTGTGAGGATGTGCTTTTTTGTGATGCCTGCCTACTGTGTAAGACGTCATTAACGGCAGAATCTTAGATGGAGAGAGAGAAACAGTAAACAGTGATTGGTATACAGAATTATATCATCAAAAGCATCAATGAATGATGTAAGGAATAAAACACATGGGGGTGTGTTGTTATAGAAAAAATTTATATTGCGGAACGTCCACAAAACATGTTACTTACATGTATGTACTTATCACTTACGTTATAGCTGTACCAGCCTCTCTTTTTGTCTTGAAGTTAATTAAAGAAATGTTACCAACAAACTGCAAACCACCTGTCCCGAAGACTCTCCCGTATGGGAAAACTTACAGCTTTAACTCTGACTGTTACAAAGCACTTACACTGGAGACTCCTTCCAAAAATGTTAAATAAACACCTCCTTGCATTTATCAGCATTCTCTATATAAGTCTCAATATAGAAATGATAACGTATTAGAATGAGCACATTAATATAAACCTGTGATTTACCTTGCAGCCAGAACTACTGTCAGAGTTGTTGTTTTTTAAATTAAGAAAATGCCTTCTGACCAAACAGAATTGAGAATTTAACCGTGCTGTTGTATACATCATAACTACTTAACTACTAATATACTACATACTAATATTACTACTAATATACTACCTGCAAACGTCACAGCTAGAACTTCATAATAACAACCTTCAAGTGTTAAACCAGGTAGAAAGTCATTTCTGTATCTCTTAACTAAAGTACTAAAGTCATTCTGAGTACTGATACTAACGGCTGCAGCAACAGGAAGCATGAATTAGAGAGAGGGAGAAAAAAAGTAATATAAGCCCTCTATAATCCGCTTATTCTCAATCCTGGCACTTGCATACCATTTAAAGGTTGCCATGTCTGGTTCTGAGTCATTCAAGTGCACTACTGAAAAGTTTCTTGTTATTCTTCAATGCCCAGTTCATGACGGTTACCAGAGAAACACAGGCTCTCAAGATCCTGATCATTTAGTCCACATAAGTTCATCAGATGTGGTTCACGTCCACAAAGTGGCTGATTTTAGTGATTTTAGTCCTTTTTTCCCCCCTTATGACAGTTCCAGCTCAATGGACCTTGTCCATTTAATATTTTCTGATTCCTAAGTCATGTGAGTATTAGTTCCTGTATAATAGCTAGAAATAAATCAGGAAAAAGTATTTGAGAGATTAGAGTGCCTGGCCATGGACTTTAAAATCCAACATTTCCAGAGTTTGTCTATGGGAAATGTTTGCTTTAACTCCTTTATATTGCCTTGACTTGTTACACAGCTCCACACAAGCGAATCAATCACATCATAAGTCAGGTGAGGTAAACTGAAATGATTAGCAGTGAAAATTATGAAAGTTCATGAATATAACTTAAAAATCCTGTTAGAAATTCAGTCAGGTTAGCGCATCCTAATTAGCTGGCTAACTTAAGATGTTAGTTCATGTTAGCTAGCTGGCTAGTTTTAGTACTGAAGATTATTGATATCTGTAAATATTCTGTCAGGTTAGCTTGCTGGCTAGCTTTAACAGGGAAGATTGTGTACATTTCTAAATTTGAATTAATTATCATGTCAAGATTAGTTCATGGTAGCTAGCTGGCTAGTTTTAACTGCCAGGTTAGTTCATGTTAGCTAGCTGGCTAGTTTTAACTGTCAGGTTAATTCATGTTAGCTAGCTGGCTAGCTGGCTAGTTTTAACTGTCAGGATAGTTCATGTTAGTTAGCTGGCTAGTTTTAACTGCCAGGTTAGTTCATGTTAGCTAGCAGGCTAGTTTTAACTGTCAGGTTAGTTCATGTTAGCTAGTTGGCTAGCTGGCTAATCTTAACTGTCAGGATAGTTCATGTTAGCTAGCTGGCTAGTTTTAACTGCCAGGTTAGTTCATGTTAGCTAGCTGGCTAGTTTTAACTATCAGGTTAGTTCATGATAGCTAGCTGGCTAGTTTTAACTGTCAGGATAGTTACTGTTAGTTAGCTGTCTAGCTTTAGCAGTGAATATTTTAACAATGTAAATATTTCTAAATGTAACTAAAATAAATCCTGTCGGAAATCCTGTTATCTCTGGCAGTGAAAATTGTATACATTTGTAAATATGACTTAAAAATCCTGACAAATACTGTCAGGTTAGTTCACATTAGAATCTTGGCTAGCTTTAGTAGTGATGTGTACAGTAATGTGTACATTCTGAAATATGACTTGTCCTGTCAGAAATTGTTAGGCTACATAATGTTTGCTTGCTGGATAGCTTCAGAAGTGAACATTATTAACATTTGTAAATATGAATTAAATATCTTGTCGGAAATTATGTAAGAATAGTAAATGTTAGCTTGTTGGCTAGTTTTAATGGTGAAGATTGTGTACATTTGTAAAACATGTCATAGAATTCCTGTCAGGAATTGTTGGGCTACTTATTGTTAGCTTGATGTCTAGTGTTAGAAGTGAAAATGATTAACATCAAATAAAAATTGTGTTAGTCAGGTTAGATCGTGTTAGATAGATTAGCATCACCATGACTGTATGTTGGATATGTTTGCACACTTTACCTTGTTCAATGGACGCCTCAAATCCCATGTCCTCAATGGCGTCCCTGAGTTCTGCAGGACGAGTCACTCTGGGGTTAAATGTAATTATTCCCTTCTGTTCCTTTAGATAAACTGTGATAGCATGCACACCAGTTCTCTGGGAAATCACTTCCTCTATGGACTGCACACAAGAGTTACATGTCATCCCTTTTATTATAATCATCACTTTCTGGAGTGAAGCGCTGTCCAAGGAATGAAACCCAGATATTTGAGAGTGCACAAACCCATTAGTCCTGGAAATCTGTTCCTCTAATTCTGGAGTTACTCTGAAATTCCCAAAAGGAAGTTCCTCTATTACTGCTTTGATTGTGACCAAGGTAACCAGAGATGGATCATATTTCAAATCCACACTTCTGCTTTCCAAAGACACCAACACACCCTGGACACCCAGCATTCCAGATAAGCTCTCTGTAATATTTTTTACACATGACCCACAATGCATCCCTTCCACACCAAAGCTCGCCTCCACCCATTCGGATTGTGCCATCTTCGGAAAAATATAGCTTGAGTCTGTCTGATTGAGACAGGCATCAAAGCCCATGTCTTGTATGTGTTCCCTTAGATCTTCTGGCTTCACTTGTTTGGGGTTATACCATATAACAGCTTCCTTATCACTTAAAGATATGTTCACACCCTTAACCCCTTGCAGTGCTCGAATCCGGTCCTCGATGGAGCGAACACATGAGTGGCAAGTCATCCCTTCCACTCTGATCCTTACCAAGCTCCCTTCTTGAGCTAGCTCTCCAGGTTGTGGAGCGTCGGTCACTTCTCTCACTCCATATCCCATCCCCTGAATCTCCTGTAGGATCTCTTTGGCGGCAACTGTAGATGAATGGTAGCCTACCCATGCTTGGCCGCCAGACTGGGGAATAAACACATCGGTTACACCGCTGAGCGCAGAGAGACGTGTCTGGAGGACGTGAGTGCTGTCTGGGCAGGAAGGGTCGCGAGTTAGAGTTAGAGTTAGTTGAGAAACGTGGCCAACATTTGGTCGAAGTTCACTGAGACTTCCTGCCATATAGGCAAGATTATCGAAGGCGTGATTATTGGAGGCTCCTGTCCCACACGGACCTCCATTTTCCTAAAGACAAAGAGTTGTGATTAAAACCAATTTGTACATTTTGCAACCCAAAAATCAACATATAGATGCCTCTCTTGTGGCAAGACCTGCACAGTGGGAGACCAATGAACCCAAATGAACTGAACTAAGTGAACTCTGAAGCTGAATGGAAATCCCACTGCAGACTAATCGCGCGCACACTCACACACACACACACACACCAGGGTGTTTAGGACTAAAGTCCCCCACCACAAAATACATCAAAGAGCAGATTATACGGCAGGAAGGTAAGTCTGACTGACGTATCATATCACCTCAGCTTATCAAGAGCTTATAGCCTATACATTCAGAGATGTGCTATTGTATTGCACTCATTTTATTAGTCCTTACTCCTGAGCTTTTATATTTGGAACTTTAAGCCTGTTGTTTTCAAGGCCAACAAGGCACCTGATTTATAGTTATTTCTCACTACACAGATCCTTTCACCTGTAAACCGTTCAAGAACCATCCATTCAAAATGGCATGACTCTGGAAGCTTTTCTGACAGCTTGATTTGTAAAAGTGTAGGCGCAAAGCAATACAAAGTGTACACACACTTCTCTAAACCAGTGACAGTGACATTTCTCAGTCCATAAAGACTACAAAAGTCAAACAGTCTAATGCATACATACTGTACATATTAACTGTGCTCAATTATTGCCTAAAAAATTCTGTGATTTTTTAAAAATACTGTACACTTTCCATAATACTTTTCTTTTATATTGTAAAGCTGTCTGTCTGGATATTATATTATATTATATTATATTATATTATAATATATTATATTATATCATATCATATCATATTATATTATTATATTATATTATATTATATTTTTGGTCCTTGGCTTCTCACTCCTCCACACATCGCAAAAAGATAAAGAGCATATTAGCTAGAAATATGTAACTGTATAAAATAACTATGACTATGAATATTTTGGAGATGGATTTACTAGCATATTTTAGTGTAATATATTCAG
Organism: Pangasius djambal; assembly: GCA_022985145.1. Lineage (NCBI taxonomy): Eukaryota > Metazoa > Chordata > Actinopteri > Siluriformes > Pangasiidae > Pangasius > Pangasius djambal. The sequence goes on along the minus strand of CM040976.1, from coordinate 31,619,297 downwards.
AGTAAAAATAACCTTATCAATAAACTTTAATATAAAACTTTAATCAGAAATGAACCTTAATAATAATTCATAATAACTGATTGCGTGCACTTTTGTGCCTGTTGATTTGTTATGCTCATTAAGTCACCGACCTTCACTTCCTCCAGTCTGTCTGCTTCTCTTGAGGATGGACAGACGCACCGCGGGGACGCGCTGCACGGACACGGGGGCGCGCACTCCACCATGCACACCTGCTCACCGAGAGCCGCGCCGGTACGCGCCGGCTTCAGGCGCTTCGCGAAGTTATTGAACGAACCAAACTTATTCATGTTGACGTCTTCCTCTCTCTCTCTCTCTCTCTCACACACACACACACACCACCGACAGTCTCGCGTTTACTGACTGACGCGCCGTGAACTCGTGCGCACGGAGCTGACGGTGGATCCGCGGGCGGCGCATTTAAATCGCGCCAGAGGGTTTTTTTTTTTTTTTTTTTTTTTTTTTTTTTTTGCACTCAGCGTCACCTGAACGTGTGCTACATTCACGTGTTGTCGGAAATAAAGAAAAACTTGAGATATGAAATGCAAAGTACAAAAGGTTTTCAAAATCATATTTTCCATTAAAAAAATGTGCCACAGTTAATTAAATTCTTAATTGTTTTACACTGTTAACTGCATTATTATTATTATTGTTGTTGTTGTTGTTGTTGTTGTTGTTGCTGTTAATAATAATAATTATATATACTTACTTTAAAATAATAACAATAATAATAATAATAATAATAATAATAATAATAATAGGCCATATAGCGCCTTTCTCAAATCCAAGGTCACTTTACAATAATTTTGTAAATTACAAACCTTTTCAAAATTCAAAATTCGACTATTAATCCAGCGTATAAACCATTATACGCTTGAAAATATGTATATATATATATATATATATATATATATATATATATATATATATATATATATATATATATATATATATATTACAGTGTCAACATATCATATAGTATAATATAGTATAGTATAGTAGGCTATAGTACAGCATAGAAAATGACCTATTACAAATACCATATAGGATATTTCACTGAACTAGAATAAAATTATTATTATTATTATTAATATTATTATTATTATTGACGTATTCTTCTCAGACTACATTTGTGAAATTGTGTTTTTGTAGTGTTTTGTAATTTTGTCAGTAAAATATATCTCAATGCAAAAATTAACATATTTATGTTTAACAATAATTTAATGTCTGTTTATTTATTTATTTATTTATTTTGTTTGTTTATTGTAAACTTTATTAGTGTAATAAGTGATCAACACTCTTCTTAGCTTCCTAAAAAAAGTTGTACTTGCAAGCATGCCTGATAAGGAAACTGTTGTATGGTCTGCAGAGAACTTTTAATATTCCTCCCAGAAGTACAACTGAATCTTTGAGACTTTGAGAAGAATCTAAAGTTTAGTGCCTGTGCATTTATTTCAGACTGTGAATTATTTGATACAACCCCACTGTAGTCTGTGAATGCAGAGAGTCCACTCTCTAATACCCCCACTATAGTCTGTGAATGCAGAGAGTCCACTCTCTAATACCCCCACTATAGTCTGTGAATGCAGAGAGTCCACTCTCTAATACCCCCACTATAGTCTGTGAATGCAGAGAGTCCACTCTCTAATACCCCCACTCGGTTGCACAGCGTTTAGCAGCAGCTCTTGAACGCGGCATGTGCACGCTGCTCGTCTTTGCGCACGGCACAGCTGTCGCAGCGGCCCCACAGTGTTCCTGTAGATGATTTACCTGAACCACTGTTACCGAGTGCACAGCGCTAGACATGAAGGCACGTCACGTCAGTCACACCGTGAATATTATAGCCTGCTTTGTGTTCAGGTACTGTCTGCCTCTGATAGCCCGTGGTGAAAATTAAACTAGGCAAATACTGGGCTGTTTAATTGTTTCTATTCACAGAACAACAAATCCAGTGAATTATTGCTTTTGAGGTCTTCCAGTGCTGCAATAACTCTTAACGTGATTATTTGCCTCCTGTTGGTCTCAGCAATGATTGCACTTTCCTCTAAACCTGGCAGCTAAACGAGAACAGCCCTAAACCTCTGATTTCAAGTGCAGAGGAAGAGGGCAATAACAGAAAGAAAAAAAACTTTAGCTTGCAACACGGAAATACAGACATTAAATACTTCACCTCTGTTTGTAAATGTTTTTAATTAATTAATTAAGTTCAATTATTTTTTTAATGTAATGATTTAGGCTACTTTAGAATTTTTTTATTTTTGTATTTCATCTTTCTTTCTTTTTTTCTTTCTTTTTTCTTATGCATTAATGCCTAAATGAGTTACCTGATTAATTCATTAAGGGGTTAAATCCTTATTCTGATCCATAGAGCGCCAGTCAGTCAATGTGTATATTCTTCAATATGCTTCATATAATACTCAAGATCAAAATGTTCATATCAACCAAATAGGTTGATCGCTCACCTGCCTGTCAGGTCAGAAAAGGAGGCGTGGCATCAGTACCTGTTAGTCCCAGTGGAGGGGGCGTGGTCTCTCTGCCTGTCAGGTCAGTAAAGGAGGCGTGGCATCGGTATCTGTCAGTCCCAGTGGAGGGGGCGTGGCATATTTGCCTGTGAGGTCAGAAAAGGAGGTGTGGCATCAGTACCTGTCGGCCCCAGTGTAGGGGGCGTGGCCTCTCTGCCTGTCACGTCAGTAAAGGAGGCGTGGCATCAGTAGCTGTCAGTCGCAGTGGAGTGGGCGTGGCCTGTCTGCCTGTCAAGTCAGAAAAGGAGGTGTGGCATCAGTAACTGTCAGTCCCAGTGGATGGGGCGTGGCCTCCCATTTCTGAAACATCATCCTTTTTTTTTTTTTTTATTAAATTTGCTCAGTACTGAATTACATTGTTTCTCAGCAAAACTATTATTGACTCCTTTAAATGTATTCAATGTATGTATGATTTAAAAAAAGTGGACAGGTTAAAGCAACAAAACAGAAAATACACAACCCCTCACACCATACACACACTACAAAGAGAAACTGTAAAACTACTGTAATGAAGAAATTACAATCATTTTATTTTATTCTTGTCATTAACTATTATAGCATGTCACCAGGGGGCGCACCAACACACATATAAATGACTGAAAACCAGCTCACTGTTTTATAAACAGCTCTAGCCAATGAAAATAAATAGACAATCCAACCTCCTTCATAATGATCTATCATGATGTTCTGTTTAGCGGTTATTTAAAAACTGGCTCGTGCAGTCTATTACTGTAATGTGCATGGATCCCGTAAGCCTAATGGACTGCATTAGCATGTTTTAATTGAGCAAAAACACATCTAAAGAAAAACTGGCATTGCTCATGTGCATTATTCTGAAAGGGGCCTGTTTTCATTAATGAATTTTGCTGCAACAACGCCAGCAAAATTGGGAAAGTGTAGCCATTAAAAACAGAGATTCAAAGCCTGAATTCATTAGAATGAATAAACGCAGTCATTTAAGCTGTACATTACAACTCCCTCCTGTTGTGACGAGCTGCGCAGATAGCAAAGCAATGAGTAATCAGCTCTGAATAGGTTTCAGTTATCTGAGCACTCAATGTCACTTTACTAGCCGAACATTCATTTCCACAGTGTTTTTTTTTTTTTTTTGCTATATAATGTTTTGAATTAGGTATTAAGGGTTAGAAATATTTTAGGGCAGACAAGCTCCTCCTTACAGTTTCACTAAATACTACTATGTTTCATAACAAAACAGATTGAGATATAGTTCAAATCTCAAAGCATTTGGCTTAAAATAATGACTATGTGAAGGTGCAGTGATATACGCAACTCTATGTGGCCTTCTGCTGTTGTAGCCTCAATGTGTTGTGCATTCAGAGATGCTTTTCTGCTCACCACGGTTATAAAGAGTGGTTATTTGAGTTACCATAGCACTTCCTGTCAGCTTGAACCCGTCTGGCCATTCTCTTCTGACCTCTCTCGTCAACAAGCCATTTCCACCTACAAAACTGCCACTCACTGTATGTTTTTTTGTTTGTTTGTTTTTCACAACATTATGTGTAGACTCTAGAGACTGTTGTGTTTGAAAATCCCAGGAGATTTTTTGAAATACTTAAACCAGCCCATCACTCAGATCACATTTTTCTCCATTCTGATATTTGATGTTAACACAAACTGAAGCTCTTGACCTGTATGACTGGTTGACTGGATAGTTCCATGACTGAATAAAGTGGCCCGGTGAGTGTGTATTTAAAGCAAAGCCAACTTACCCACTGTGTGAACCAAGTAGAGCCGTACATATCAGATGGTTTAATTCTCTGCAGCAGCACGAGGTCTGATTAGGACAGACTCCTGCTGGACCTTTTATAGACTTTAACCCAACCGAATTGAGCTAGATTCCAAACAACTATAATAGCCCAACCAGATATTTTTTATAATACCCCTGCCTGCAGTTTCTATATTTCTGAACTGTCAATGAGATGAAAAGATAAATCTATGGTACAACTACCACCACATCCTGTTTCAGTATATGTACTGCACTGTCGGTTTATTGGGGCAACTCAGTCTATATTTTTTCCCATGAAAGCAAAGTTGTCTAGGTAGTGACTAATTAACTGGCAACTAGATGTAATTTAGAGTGGGCTTTTTGCATTTGGGTTCATTTTAAAACCTTGTTTTGGGAACAGCCATGATTTGCTAGTGTCACTGTGATTGCCAGGGTAGAGAGTATGCCCCTCCCACCCAGAGAGCATTATCGTTCTATAGTAACAACTCATAAATAAAACATTCCAGAACATACTGTTATTGGAAATTAATAAACTTTGTGGTGTAACAGTAACTCTGCTTCTCTGTCGCTGATTGTTTTCCTATAGCAGCACACCCCCAAGCATTTTATTACTTATTATTTGCTTTCCCCAGAAACTATAAAGTGCTCCTGTCCAGTTTATTCTATTTATTTACCCACAGACACTGCAAATTTATACATAGGTATTTATTATGACACAGAGTTCATAATCCATTAAGTATTGTTTCCCAGTGTAGCGAAAATACAATCCGTAAAATCCTTTAAATCATTCAATGCTAAATTTCCCTTGGGATTGTGAACCCATAATTGTAAAAGCACATTTAACACAAATACTATTCTAATCAGCTTTCTGTTCATCCTGAGAAAAAAAATCAATATGAACCTTTGAGAAATCAGATTATGCAAAAGAGGGTCATTTGGATGGATCTCAGAAAGCTAGCTATCAAATTTTCAATGCACAAAAGAACAAAAGACAATTTCAGTGCACAGTTTTAAATAAATAATAAGGTGGCAAAGTCTCATATTTTCCCAGAATGTGTTTCCCAGCCAGACACTTTTCATTAAAAGGCAAAGAATCACTGCAGCGAGCAGCCCACCTCTGGGACCGTCTTCAAACAATAACAACACCACCGTAAAATTGCATTTACTAAAAAGTGTGATATATAGATGGCATATTCTCTGTATTAGTCCTTGAGAATCTGTAGCACTATTTTCCTGAAGCCTGGAGCCTGAGCAATCCTTATGTCCATAAAATAAATGCAACCATTTTGATTTCAGACATGACTCACCATCTCATCTCTTCCATGCTTGTTCAGAGATTCTACCTGGTTCATGTAGGAGGACGTCCCAAATCCACTGTCCTCTTTCGAATGTCTTAAAGAATCGTCTCCCTGAAGTGGAAGTTTGGAAGAGTGGAAAGCCAAAGGAGGAATTGTGTTGACCAGGATGACCTGGAGCGGCCTGCTCGCCTCACGGTATCGGCAGCGCATGTAGCGGGCGAACGCTGCGCGGTACGTCTTGTTAAAGAGTGTGTAGACAAGCGGGTTGACTGCAGAAGACAGGTATCCCACCCAGACGAATACGTTAAGCAGACCGGTCATGAGCGCTGGGTTGCACGCTGAAGAGGCACACGCCACCGCCATGACGTTTGTAATGAAGAACGGACACCACATGACCACAAACAGGAAGAAGACCACACCAAGGACTTTGGAGGCCTTCTGCTCATTGCTGATAGACTGTGCAGTGCGGCGGATGAACGGCCTGGCAGAAGGGACGATAGTGTCAGGGCAGAGCGAGGTCCGAGAGAATAAGCGCTCAGACGAAAGAGAGCCTCGAGGGAGAAGATCCAGCATGGACAGCCACTTGGGACGTGCTATGAGCTGGTCCAGACACAGTGTGGCCTGGCTCTGCAGGGCGCTGATCGTCAGGAAGTACGTCACCACCATGATGACAAGGGGGATGAAGAACGCCACGAAGGAGCCGATCAGGACAAAGCTATCATCTGTCAGCTGACAGCTGCCATCTTTGAAGACTTTAGAGCGGTCATGGAGGCCAAGAACTGGGACAGGCATAGAGATTCCTAAGAACGACAGAGATTAAGATGAATACAAAAAGTATGGTTTCGTGTGCAAGCTTTAGTTACAATATATCTGGTAAAATACTATTGGGTTCTTTGGAAAGTTAAAGGTTCCTTATTTCCTATAGGTGTTCCTCTTGGAACTCTTCGGCTAAAGAAATCATCACTTCTACACACAACAGGTTTTCTTGCTTGCTGAAAAGACAAACACTACCAAATATTTACTGTTTGCCTAAAAAATCCACCAAAATGCAGAACATTCATACGATATGATATATATGATATATGCAAAACAATCACCCCTCAACCTGAGAGCAAAAAAGTCCAAAGTGCCTCAATTCCACAGGAAAACCAGAAACCTGGCAACCCTGCTGACTACCTAAAATATTATCACTAACATCAACAGTGCATTAATTAAAGGTTCTGAGTTTGATCTGACGCTGATGCAAACGAGAGCAAAAACTGTTGAAAATCAGTCTTACAATTCTTCAGGAAAATCAGATTTCCACCAATTTGCTGGAAATGACTCAAACATGCCAGAAAGCATCACAGTATGCTTGTATTAATTCATTTGGCTGATGCTTTTATCCAGAGCAACTCACAGGGGACAAGATGGCGGCGCACATAGTTGCTACGGCTCAGTGCTTGTACAGTCAGTTTTTAAATTTCGTTGTACCTGTGACAATGACAATAAAGGCAAATTCTATTCTATTCTATTCTATTCTATTAAGCAGGTCAGCTATGAGTGGGAGTAGCGCCAAAGCCATCAACATAACATCAGTGATGGAGGCCTGGAAGATTTTGGACACAGGCCTTGGAGGTTAGCTTTAGTTATAAAAAAAAAGCGTCTGGAGCTTGGAAGAACAGCTACAAACCCAATTATGAGATACATGATATATCTTGACAAATTTACCCTGGCAGTTTCACATCTTTAGACCACCAATGGTCATGTGAGTTTCATGACATCATAGGTGTTAATCAGACCCAGAGAGCTATAAAGATTTAAATGGCAGGGAATGTCATAGAATTCCTCCAGTTGTGTAGAACACATGTATGAATGTATGTTGTCCTGCAGATTAGCTGAAATTCGAATAGAAGTATGGCAAGGCATATGTATTTGTGTTATAAGAATCTTATTTTCTTTCTTACTCATATACTATATGATATAAGCTCTTACCCACAGAGATGGTCCATGCAGCTGTGATCTTGACCCGGGCTCGGGCTCGGGAGTTGGTGCGGCTGTGCTGGATGGGATTGCGGATGGCAATGTAGCGGTCCAGAGAGATGGCACACAGGTGCATGATGGAGGCTGTGGAGAACAGCACATCCAGGTAGATCCAGATAGGACACAGAGCAGACGGGAAGGGCCAGGTGTAATCTGCGAACGAGAAACATTGCAAGACAACAGGCCTGGAGAGCAAAGGAAGAGGTAATAAGGGCAAATTCGCTAATAGGTTTAGTATTGTAAGGAAACTCAAAATGTTTTGTCCAGCAGAGGGTGGTGTAATTCTGAGTCAAGTCATCATGTACAGATGTAGCAAGAGGTGCTTTTCATCAGCTAATTTAGGAGTGAGTAATAGATAAGTACACATCTGAACCATATCTAAGTGTATATCTGAGGGAACATTACTATTAATCTCAATGATCACTCTCAACTCAGCTGGTGAAAGATGTTTCTCTTAGGAAAAAATGGTTCAGAGTCTATCCCAGGAACACTGGGTGTGAGGTGGGAATACACTGTGGATGGGATGCCAGGCCATCGTAGGACACCATGTACACACATTCACATACTCATTCACAGCTAGCATAGCCAATCCACCAATTGGCAGGTTTTTGAGATGTGAGAGGAATCCAGTGAACCTGAAGGACACACATATGGACATTCCACAGACAATTATCCAAGCTTAGGATTGAACCTAGAGCTGTGAGGTGGCAAAGCTTCACTTTTCAAATATTTTGAGTAAATAGAGTATTTTGAGTGGATGGAACAGGAAATTTAAGCATCTTATCTTTAGAAATAAATATAAACTAGAATTTCAGTTAAGCTAGGAGAACCATAGTCATCGAGTTTGTGAAATGGAAAATTTATAGTGATGGGAATTCTGTCTCTTTTCAATGAGTCAGATAATTTAGCTCAATAAGAGTTGACTCAATAAGAGATGACTCCCAAAAGCCTCATTTCCATTTTTCTCTAAAGTGGACAAAAGTTTGCAATATTTTGCCCAGTGATTGTTTTTCTTTGCATGAAATTGTTTCATGAAATATTATTCTACCTTCTTTATGTTGCATTTTATTAAAAAAAAAAAAAAAAAAAAAAGTTTACAAATTTTAAAATCAGAAAGGCACTACAAATGTGTATGCACCCTTGCAATTTGCCAGCTGTGTCTGCTTCTTTAAAAAGATTTATTTCTATTTGTCCTTATAATTGATTGCATCTTTAACAAGTAGCCCTCATACAAACAGCTGAGGCAAACACACGGCTCAGCATTGACACTAAGAAACAGCTCAGATGCTGAACAAAGGTTTCCATGGAAGTATTTTTATTAAATTAATTGGGAAGAGCATGGGCATTGCTGACATCTACACAACATAGAAAATGTAAAAAGTGTTCACCTAAAAGGCAACTCATTTACGAATGACACATCCCTAGAAATTCAGCATTAGAATTTACATATGAATAACCAACCTTCTTATGTAATTGGCATGAGGGTTTCCAAAACATTACAAAAACACTTTTTAAAACATATGAAAATGAGTCTGATTAACAGTTTCATTTCAGAAAAGACTGAGATGTATCCAGTGATTAGCAGTTCATGTAACATAGAAAGCAAACCATGGTCTATATATTACCAAAACACATTCTGGAAGCAGGCACTAATAATCTAAAATGATCATATTGTTTTTTGGACAGCACATCATATCAAAGAGATTTGTGTTCTTTGGAGCTATGCGTAGTCCCCTGAGCTAACTCTAGATGCGAAACTGTCTGAGATGAGGTTCATTCTGCTTACAGTTGTAAAGCTTAATGACTATTAGTGCACAATTGTGCTGAACAGAAAGAAAAAGGGGAGTCATCTGGGAAGTATGAAGTAAGTAAGTATGAACTCCGGAGATTATGGAGAATATGCTGAGGGATTTTGGGTGTGAATGTGCTGGAGCAAGGGGCAAATTTAGAGCACAGCTCTGGAGCTCATTACAGTTCTTCAGTCACACTCTGGAGAGACATTACATAGTGGAAGGATTTGCAAAAAAGCATCCAATTCTTATCAGCACGGAATTAGTCTGAGAACAACAAGGGTGCAACGAAATGCCATCGCTACGGTTAAAAAACATCTCTTCTATAAAACTACCCTCTGGGTGGTTAATAATTTGAGTTAATGTTGTTGTTGATATAATTTCAGTGTCCCGTTTCAGTACCGTTTTTAATATGACCTCACTGATTTTTCCCTTTAGCAGAATCCCGGACTCCATTTTAAGAGCTGTCAGCAGAATCCCTGACTCCATTTTAAGAGCCCCCTGGGGGGTCAAGGGGTCAAGTGAACATGAAGGTAAACTTCAGGAGGCCAATATAACCAGAAATTATTCTGATCTGTCACAATGACAGCTGTGTTACGAATGTCTGAATCGTCAGGGCAAGTTGACTAAGTAAACAGTATTAAAAAGAAACAAAATGCCAGGCAATAAGCAGAGAAAGTGTACACATCCCTAAACTAATACTTAGTTAAAGCACTTTAGATTTTAGCAAAGCATTCAATCTTTTTGGGTAAGAGACAATCAGTTTCGCACATCTTGACTTAGCAATATTTTGCCATTCTTCCTTGCAAAAGCATTCTAACTCTGTCAGATTGGCTGGGTATCTCCTGTGCACAGCCCTCTTCAGGTCACTCCACAGATTTTCGATTGGATTTAGTTCTGGACTCTGGCTAGGCCATTCCAAAACCTTGATCTTGTTTTGGTGAAGCCATTCGTTTGTTGATTTGGAGGACTGCTTCGGGTCGTTGTCATGCTGAAAGGTGAAATTCCTCTTCATCTTAAGTGTTATAGTAGAAGACTTAATGTTCTAAAATTGACAGGTATTTGGAGCTATTTATTATTCCCTCCACCTTGATTAAAGCCCCAGAAAAGCAGTCCCAAAGTATGATGCTGCCACCTCCATGCTTCCCTGTGGGGATGGTGTTCCTTTGGTGATGTGCTGTGTTTTTTTTGGTGACAAACATATTTTTTGGTATTATGGCCAAAAAGTTCAACTTTGGCCTAATCAGACCATAACACGTTATTCCACATGGTTTTAGGAGATTGGATGGCTTTTTTTAGAGGGACATCCTGTTCTTAGTAATGTCACTCTTGTGCCATATTTTTACCACTTGTTGATTGTTGTATTTACAGTGTTCCATGGTATATGCAATGCCTTGGAATTTTTTTTGGAACCCTCTCCTGATTGATATTTTTCAACAGTGAGAGGTTTTCCAGTTGGATGTTGCCAAGAAGATGTCAAGAAAAACTGTACTTTATTTGACATTAATCAGTGTCTTTAATTGATTGGCCTAATGGTTAGAGAGTTGGACTTTTAACCCGAAGGTGAACCTGAAGGTCGTGGGTTCGAGTCTCAGGGATTGTAGGTGGGGGGAGTGAATGACCAGCGCTCTCTTCCACCCTCAATACCATGACTGAGGTGAGACCCTTGAGCAAGGCACTGAACCCCCAACTGCTCCCCGGGTGCTGCAGCAAAAAAGGCTGCCCACTGCTCCGGGTGTGTGTTCACGGTGTGTGTGTTCACTACTGTGTGTGTGCACATGGATGGGTTAAATGCAGAGCACAAATTCCGAGTATGGGTCACCATACTTGGCTACATGTCACTTCACTTCACTTCAGATGTATACTAATTAGTATTTAACATGTGTTTGAATGTGATTGGTAGATTCTGAACACTGCCACATTTCCAATTATAATGCAACTTATGCAAGCTGCGTATTGGAAGTTTTTTGTTTTTCTTGTTTTCCCCTAGAACATTTCTGGGTGTTTGTCACCTGATTTTTATATGTTGCAATTTCACAATAAAGGTGAAAAAGGTTCTGACATGGTTTAATTTAGTTTCATTTTATACATCACAAAAACCTGACATTTTAACAGGGGTGTTTAGGCTTTTTTTATCCATTGTATACCACAGTGCTGTTGAATTCTCGATTCTGACTGGTCAGTAGGTGTTAATTAATTGTCTATAACAGTAGCTTTGACACTAGTTTCAAATCACAGGTTTAAGTTAAAGCACTTGTTCTAATATGATTTCAACAGTAACAACTTACAATGGGACTTGTATCTTGTATCTCAGATGCTCCACTTAAGCAGATTAAAAAATTTGTACTCATGTAATCATCGTGTAAAAGACATTAGAAACTGGATGCTTATTAACTTTCTCTTACTTAATTCTGACAAGACAGAAGTACTTGTACTAGGACCACATGCAGTTAGAAGTAAGCTTTCTGATTACATAATAACTCTGGATGGCCTTTCTGTTTCATCATCTGCAGCAATAAAAGGTCTTGGTGTGATTATCGACTCTAGTCTTTCTTTTGAAGCTCATGTAGATAATATAACTAGGATTGCTTTCTTTCATCTCAGAAATATTGCTAAAATAAGAAATATATTGTCACTACACGATGCAGAAAAAATAGTTCATACTTTTGTTACCTCTAGGTTGGATTATTGTAATGCCTTACTGTCTGGATGTTCCAGTAGATGCATAAACAAGCTCCAGTTAGTCCAGAATGCAGCAGCAAGAATCCTTACTAGAACCAGAAGATATGACCACATCACCCCTATCTTATCCACACTGCATTGGCTCCCAATCAAATTTCGTATTGATTATAAAATACTACT
>CM040976.1:31588878-31606938 GCA_022985145.1 Pangasius djambal | reverse complement strand
CTTTTAGTTATGCTGTCATAGCTAGTCTTGCCGGAGTCCCTGCTTGCACTCTGCATGCAAAGTATATTGTGCTTAACCATTAGAGGACAAAGCTTATCTAACATTCTCTTCCTCTCTCTCCATCTCTCTCTCTCCCTCACTCTCTGTCGAGCTACACATGCTACTTCTGAGATGCCAGTGATCCTGACCCCTTCTGCTCGCTGTCTGACCCATCTTGATGCCCCTTCTGCTCCTCCTCGCTGCTTGACCCATCCTGGCGCCCTGCTTCTGGTTGGAGTTCTCATCGGTTGAGTTCGCTTGCTGCTGCTGGGGGTGGCCCCATATGGACGGCCTGAAGAACTGTTTGGTTTGCTGGGGATGGTGCCACCTGGGGGATGTGGAGATGGTTTGGGGATCACATATGGGGAGCTTGGGACTGCGATTGCTGTAGTGGCTTTGGGGCTGCGGTTGCCACGAGCAGCTTCGTACTCAGGACTCCATCAGTGGACAGTGGATAGATTTTAACCAACCGGACTTCTTGCGGAAACTGTGATGAATTTATTGGTTGCACAATTGCACTACTTGTCCTTATAGCGCACAATAATAGAAGGGATTTATTTATAATCACACTATCCGTTGCACCCAGATGAGGATGGGTTCCCTTTTGAGCCTGGTTCCTCTCAAGGTTTCTTCCTCATATCATCTCAGGGAGTTTTTCCTTGCCACCATCGCCACCGTCGCTACTGGCTTGCTCATTGTTACTTTCCTGAGGTAAAATTTACATTCCTGAGGTAAAAGTTACATATTTTCCTGAGGTAAAAGTTACACATGTTCCTGAGGTAAAAGTTATATATTTTTCTGAGGTAAAAGTTACACATGTTCCTGAGGTAAAAGTTACATATTTTCCTGAGGTAAAAGTTACACATTACTGAGATTTAAAAAAAAAAAAAAAAAACCTAGAGAGATCATTTTAAGCTTAAAGATTTATTTTATGCCTTTTCTTTTTCCATGGGAAGGATTTTAGGGTATTTCCAGAGAAATCTGAGAACATTTTTCCCCCAGGCTATTTAAATGTGGATTGTTTTTGTTTTCCCAACAATTTTCAAAACTAATTAGTTTTTTTCCTCCAGGGTATGTATATGTATGTTCCCAAGCATTTCCACCATTTTCCCTGATTTTTAAAACAAGTACAACACACAATACATTAATTCCTAATCAGAAGTCTTTGGTCATAGAACAGCATCATTGCTAATCACCTGTATGACATCTAAGAGCACCCACTATGCTATCAAAAATTATTTACTGCCTTCCACATCAAAAGACTTAGCAGTATCTTTTCATTTCTCATAAAATCTCAGACAGAAACAAAATCCAATTTACAAACACATCAGCAGTGTTTGATGCTTTATTTGCAACAGGATGTTCCTCCATCTGCCATCTTCTCAATTCTGATGTACAGCCAAGATTTGTGCCACTAGAACTGCTGGTGTGAATGATATACATGTCAGATTGGTGCTTCTCTCTGTTATTTGACGGACATTGTGTTTTTAGACTTGCTAACCTTTTCCAGGGAAATATTTTGGCACCCACTATTTAAAGAAGAAATACATGACCTTCGACACAGCGTGTGAATTAGAGCTCAGGACAGGCATGAAATTGAAGCCCGAGCTAGGAAGTGTGACAATAAAACTGTCTCTCACCGTCTCTGACTTGCAGCTGCTGCAGGATGGAATGGTGGCTGGAGAGAAGAAAAGCCAGGTCATGGCTATCAATGCTCAAAATAACATTACCAGCGCTGATGCTGTACACCCGAGCTATTCGAATTCTCTAACAAGTGAGCCATGTGGGGAAATCATGTGGGAAATACACGCTGAGCCACAATAAATGTAGTGTAGATAAGGGTTCTGTTAGAAAAAAGATACAGATATTTTCTAGCTAGCACAAGTTTTACATGTAATCTTGTGGGTAAATCATTTTTTGGTTATAGCAGAGCTTCCAAAGATGAAAAAAGAACTAAAAAAAAAAACAGTAAGTGACGTCAAGCACTTTTTTTCACCTCCCAACAAATTAGGTTGCAAGTTGGGTTGCAGGGAAGTAAAACAACATGGACAAAGGACAAAAAAGTCATTGAAAAATTAGTCTTCATAGTGAAGATTTACATGTTGAATTGAAAATATTTCATTGGCAACATTTCAATGTTGCAGTAGAACTCAACATAACAACCTGCGCTATCACTTACATTATAGCAGCTAGAAACAGTCATTCTCTCACCAGCCTTTCTTTTTTCTCTCTTGATGTTAATAAGATTTAAAAAAAAAAAAAAAAAAACCCAGCTTGTTATATTACTTAGAAACCAGAAAGAAAAATCTCCTGCGGCAGAAAACTTTCTGACTGACAGCAAACAGCTGACACTGGAGACTCCTTCCATAAATGTTAAGAAAAACATGTTATAATGAAAAAATAAATCACATTATAACAAGAAAAATATCTTGTTATTATGAGAAAAACATTGTCTTATAAAGAGAAAAGCATCATGTTATTAGAAGAAAATGTTTTTCTCATGACATGATGTTTTTGTCATTATATTGTAATGTTTTTCTTGTTATAACGTGGTGTTTTTCTTGTTATAATGTGATGTTTTACTCATTATAACGTGATGTTTTTCTTGTTATAACGTTTTTCTCATTATAATGTGGTTTTTCTCGTTATAATGTGATGTTTTTCTTGTTATAACGTGATGTTTTTGACATTATAACGTGATGTTTTTCTTGTTATAAAGTAATGTTTTTCTATTTATAACGTAATGTTTTAGTCATTATAACGTGATCTTTTTCTCGTTATAACGTGATGTTTTTTATTATAACATTTTTCTCATTATACTGTGATTTTTTTTTGTTATAAAATGATGCTTTTCTCGATGTTTTCTTACTGTAATGCTCTTCTCATTATAAAGAGATGCAGTGCTTCCATAGTACAGAACAATAACTTGACATGGGTTTTTGTTGCTTAGACAGCAGACTTCAAATATGAATTCAATTACATGGACGCTGCTATCTAATAGCATTACATCATTGTTATTGTGACAGCTCGCTTCTGGTTTACAAGCACGCCGTATGGACATCGTTCTGGAACAGATAAGAGATCAGGAAGGATAACAGTGATAATCATGTTGGTCTAAACAATTTTATTTTGCTTTGTTGCACTTTTCGCATGTGACTGCATGCGTACATTGTGTTCCAGGTGTTCGTGTTAAACTTATCTTGCCTTAATCTACAACAGCAGGCAAATTCCAAGTAGCAGCGAATGCATTATTTATCATGCCATTAAGGCAAATCTGTCAGTAAGGCTCACAACACTGGGAACATAATTCTGAGTAATATTATTTTTGTATACATGAGCCAAATTATTCAGAAAAAGCAGGACGGTCAAAGCAGGAGGGTCAATATTTTTTTGATCACAGAGTATCATCAGAGCAGCATCAGTGCATTTTAATTACTCCAATATCAAAGCAAAGCTAAATCCACACATGCGCTCGTCATATCCTTATTCAGTTTGCTTAAATGTTAAATGTCATCTGTCCAGAATGCAGAAAAGAGCTGAGAAGGTTTATGCACAGCTGGATTGTGTTTCTAATCAATCCAACTCTGCCAGTTCACACTCACACTAATACAAATATGTTCAAATGTTCTTGGGCGGTCTGTGGTAAAACATCTTTCTTTTTCTTCCTAAACAGTTGATTTCTCTTTGAATAAACATGTCTCTTCTGCTTTCTTCTTTCTTTTTTTTTTCTTTCTTTCATTTTTTCTCTGACCTTTTGGCAAGACATCTGCAGACAGTCAACATATTTCTAAATTTGGTTCTGAGGAAAATAAGAAAAAGTAAAGAATAATACACTTGGGGGTGTGCTATAATAGCAAAATAGTCAATGTGTGTGTGTGTGTGTGTGTGTGTGTGTGTGTGTGTGTGTGTGTGTGTGTGTGTGTGGATTTAGCTTTGTGTGTGTGTGTGTGTGTGTGTGAGATGAAGCAATGTTACTGTTACCACTCCAAAGTTGACTACTGACACCTAATACTTTTGATCCATTTATAGTTTAATGCTAATTTTATAGTGTAAATAACATCTGTAAGACTAGTTACTGTTCTCACTTATGTATAGTAGCTATACACAGCTACTCCTTTACCAGCGTTAATAAGAAAATTAATGCAGGTTGTCATGTTACCGAGAAACTGGAAACTCCTCTACTCTGAAGACTTTCCACTGACAGAAAACTTATTATCTGTTACAACTCACTGACACTGGAGACTCCTTCCACAAATCTTAAATAATCTCCTCATAGAAAACGTCACCATTTCAACAATGATATGTTTGTGTTTCTGTTGTTAAATAACTTTTTTTTTACCCATTTATTCACCTTAGATTATGTGGAGTGTCTACCATACAAGTCCATGTGAATGGGTTTTTACAATAGAAACTATAATTAATCACTGAATCAACATCAATCAGCACCTTCTGACAAATCAGAATTGAGAATTCAGAAGTGACTCATAATAACATTGTTATTATAATGTCATTTGTCTGACCCGGAATTAGAGTTTCTTTGTGTTTATCTGTGAGTTTAAGAGAGACGACTTTTGGACTCACTTGGCAAGCTTCATCACATCACCATTATGTGACTTTGACATAGCAGAAGCTGCAAAAACATTCTAATGTAAGTCATAACACGCACATGTCAATCAAAATCTGTCACATGACTCAGGGATTATGTCATCTTGGCATCAAAGCTGACAAAAGCACTCTTTATGACAGAGAACACGTCTTGGAATATGTCATAATACCTGTCGATATAATAATACGAGTGGAAGTTTTCAAAGGTGTGATGTAGCTCTATGCACAGGATCCTTAGGAAAAGTGTAACTGCAAATTTTAGATTGGAAAAAATTGTAGAACTTGTCAACAACTATAAATGCAGATGTTATGTATGTTTATGAACTTTTGAGTAAAATGTTACCCAAATCTTTCTTATCTTGATTTTTCCATAGGATTATGTTTTTGAATTTATGTTTTTGTGAGTGTTTGTGTTCTCTCACTCTGCCTCACACATAATATTCACATTTTTCTCAAATAAATGTAAACACCTTCAACCAAATTTCCTTGACTCACTGTAAAGTATGGTCACCATGGCGATGGGCATGACCAGCAGTCCGAGCAGCATGTCCGTTATAGCCAGCGACATCAGGAAGTAGTTTGTGGCATTCTGCAGCTTCCTTTCCAGACTCACGGCCATGATGACCAGGATGTTGCCCGTCACTGTGACGACAATGGCCAGCAGGATCAACAGAGCCAGCCAGTTCTTCTGCACGGTCCCGAGAGCACGTGACTCCAGCACGTCCTCACCAACGTTGCTGGAGTTTGCAGAATCACTGGGTGAGACATTACCCAGAAGCCCCGGGAGCCAGAGGTCTGCTCCTGGTCTGAACTCATTTGTGCTCCTGTTCGCTCTTTGTTCCTCGTTGGACATGGTTGTGACGTGGTGAGAGGACAGTCAGTGTAGATGACGGATTAAATCCAGATATGTAGATAGTGTCATTAAGGAGCTGTGAATGTCTTACAGCAGAGTTTCCACCAGATGTTCTTCAAAGTCACACACAGAATGGATGTATACTGAGGCAGGTTCTGACGGCAGCCAGGTGTGATGATGGATAAATGACTGAAAAAAAATTGAGAAACCCATATGTGATTAACATGTGCTTGCTTTACCCCCTAAAGTCTTTGCTGATTATGTGCTTATCCATCTTAAAGCATATTGTTCAGTGACTGAATTTACACTAATAGGAAATGCATGAGTTATGAGGGTGAAGTCTAGATTTGCTGATGGCTTCTGTGAGTTTAAGAGGTTAATACTGGACATTAAGCACACACAAACGCACACACATTAATATATTTATATGCAGGGGCGGCTGATGTTAATGTTCTAGCAGGACTAATCTCTCCTATCTTTCAAAAATATGAAGACATCAATATAAGGTTTGATTTTTTGGCAACAGATTATTTGTTTATTTGCTGTTAAAAAATGTGGGTTTGACTCCTGAGTGGTGCAAAAGAGAGCAGAGAGCAGGTTCGAATTCTGACATTTATACAGCCATCTGTGGCCGGGAGCCAAGGAAGGAAATTGGCCGTGCTCTCTGGGTGGGTGTAACGGCATATTATCTCTCCCCTGTCAATCATAGCAACACTAGCCAATCATGGGCATCATTGTGCTCATGTATGTGGAAGAGGGTAGACAGTGCTTTTGTCCAAGTCTGTTGGACAAGCATAGTTAGCCTTTACCCTCCCCAGTCAGTAGACTGGCAGGTGGGAATTGGCAGGTGACTAAATTGGCAAGAAAATGGGGAAAAGTGGATTATTTTGAATTATAAATTGATTATTTTGAAACAATTGCTCATAAAAATGATATAATGAAGCAAGACATGAGAAGCCAATCAATGACAGTGGTGACAGGTGATTACAAAGACTGGCACGCCCCCTAGATTTCATCTCCATCTATATGGCCTGATATTTTCTTCACCGAGCACATCCGTAACACATCATCAGCAGTGATGCCTAATACAATTGCATGTGTAATGAATGTGAACAAGGTGGATTTTTGTATCATCCTCTATCATCCTTTCTTCCCACAACACATGTTGGGAGGAGAAACTAAAGTAGATAAGTACAGATTACACAAAAAGACAGACAATAGAGCAGTAAGTTTTTTGGTTATGAAAGGGTTACAACTTTTCCATTTAGCATGTTTCATATTCGGAGGAATCATGGCATGAAGCCGGTAGAGCATTACAGATTTCAAACAGGTAAAAAAATATATATATAAATCCTGAATGCATCTGCGTATATGCCTTTAAGTGTGTGCATATGTGTGTGCATATTTGTGTGTGTGTGTGTGCAATATAATTCTTATTATGCCAACAATGAGACCTCATGTATAATAAAATCCATTAATCAACCCTAATAGTTTCATTCCTGAGGTCTTGATAGATATTATACTTTAGCTGTCCATCAAATAATATTATATATATATATATATATATATATATATATATATATATATATATATATATATATATATATATATATATATATATATATATATACATATATATATACACAGCTATGTATGTGTTTACTAATTATTACATATTTAAGACTTCTTTGAAAGTTTATAACCTCACACATCTAATAAATTTCAAACAAACGTTCAAGTTTACCTTTTATTGACTTCAGAAGCATTTCCTGAGCAATACAATCCTTTCTGCTCTTTTTTCATCCAGCAATACCCTCAGTGCTCCAGAGTGGTCAGCATCCAAGTGAGAAAAACTCATTGCAAAATCCATTCCCCGTCGCTCAGACACTCCACACCTCGTTCTCACTGCCTCTATTCCATCTCTCTGTCCCTTTTCACCCTCCCTCTCTCACAGTCACTCACTCATTACCTCCCCTCTCTCCCTCTCTTTCTCTCTCTCTCTTTCTCTCTCTCTCTCTCTCATTCTCCTCAATCCTCTCAAGCTCTACAATCCGTAACTGAAGGCAGCTCGTTTGAGCTCTCTCCAGAAAACCTCTTCTCTCTTTGCTCCTTCAGGCGAGACAAAAACATCCAAACACGTGCGCACAAACACATACCCCCACATTTCTCTCCTCAGCCTGTATTTATGGAATTACTGAAGCTAATTTTTCACTCCTTCAGCCTCCTCAGAGTTGTCATCTCTTTCTCTGAAGTCTTGCCATCAAATCCACATGGGCGACTTGATCATTTGAGGAACGCTCAATATATCACAGACTACACAGGTAATTCATTTGAACTATTTCTGTGGAAACAACAACCAGTCTTGGAGAACCACTAGATGTGAGATGCAGAGGAACAAGATGGAAAGAAGCTGCAACGCCATACTGCGTTTATATAAAATATCCCACCTCGCCATTTACAGACCATTTACAGTAGAAACAGTAGAAATTGTTAAATTACAGTGATATGAAAAGGTCTACACATCCCTGTTAAATCACAGTTTTTTTTGTGATGTATTGAAGTGAAAAATAAATAGTACTGTTTTAAGAGGAAGGAAGAAAAAGAAAAAACTTACAACATATCAATCAGAAGAGGGGTTCAAAAAATTTCCAAAACATTACATGTACGATGGAACATCTCGAAGGCCATCATCATACACAATTGGAGAAAATGAGGCACCACAGTGACATTACCAAAAACAAAAAGGCTGTCCCTCCAAAACTGACAAAAGGACAAGATGAACTCTTATCAGGGAGGCTGCCAAGAGACCTACGGCAACAATAAAGGAGCTGCAGAAATATCTGACAAGTACTGGTCACTGCCTGCATGTGACAACAATCTCTTGTATTCTTCACATGTCTGGGCTGTGGAGTAGGGTGACTAGACAGAACCACTTTCTCATTTAAAAAAAAATCAAAGGCTGCCTAAATTTTGCCAAAATGTGGCAAAATTTGTTCCGGTCTGATGAGACCAAGGTAGAACCTTTGGGCATAATTGCAAAATATATGTTTGGAACAAAAACAAGACAGCATATCACCCAAAGAATTCTATATGCTGTGAAGCATGGTGGTGGCAGCATCATGCTATGGGACTGCTTTTCTTCAGCTGGGACTGCGGTTCATTGTCAAGATAGCTGGAATCATGGATAGTTCCAAATATCCTACCAAAAACCAGTGGAATGACGGAACGAAGAGGGCTGTGCACAGGAGATGCCCTCATAGTTTGATAAACCTGGAGCAGGTTTGAGGAAAGAGTATAACAGAGTGGAATAAAACTGCAAAGTTGGTAGACTCTTACCCAAAAAGACCGAATACTGTGTTACAAGCAAAAGGTGCTTTATCAAAATAGTATTTAAGGGGTGTGCAGAATCATGCAGCCAGGTGATTGTAATCTTTATCTTTTTCCTTTCCTAAAATGTTGTTATTTGTTTTTCGCTTGAATTTTGTTGGTTGCTATTTGACATTAGGTGGACCTGATTAAAAATGTGACTGATTTATGTCGGTTTCATTTTTTACAATTTTATTTCCTCAGTACAGGGAAATGTGTTGATTTTTTCCCCCAGTGGTAATGAAACATTAGAGATTGGGTTGAAAACTGCTGGTGTATTCCTTTAAGATAATCCACCTTAGTTGTCAACCATTTTTAGCCTAAGAGCTCTATCGTCACAAGATATTACAAATGTATTATTAATCCTTATTATCAATCAATATTTAATATTGCCCAAAAATACACATCTACTTTCTACCATTATTAAAATGGGAAAGATTACTGATGGCACCTCTCCTGGGGGAGAAAGGGAAGAGACAAAAAAGGTGGTGTTGGGGGAGAAAAGAGAAGAAAAGAGAGAGAGTGAAAGATCAGAGTAGTCCCAGATGGGTTCGTATTATCTCTTTTGCTTTGTCCACATGAGCAGTGGAACAAACGCGGAAACATCGGAAACAGAAAACAACAACCGAACCTCCTTTCGCATCAGCTGACCTTTTGGGTCTCTGGAGGGTTGAGGATTGAAGATTGAGTTCAGAGAGAGTGGGAGGGTGAGAAAGAAGGCCACGGGGCGGAAGAACAGCAGTAGGAGACTAACAGGCTGCGGGGAACAGCAAAAATAAACCCTCTGTCACTTCCCCTCCGCCTCTGCACTCAACTCTGACAGATGAGTCCTGAACCTGCAGAGGTCCCTTGTCCTGATACAATCTGGGGGTGGCAGTGTTTTGTGTGTGTGTGTGTGTGTGTGTGTAGCGTGGCCGCTGGCTGTGCTGTAATTGCTCACCTGGGAACAGGCTGCTGCTTCAGTGTCTATCACTCGGCCTCTTCACACATAGATCCACATACAGATCACACATACTGCTCTATACACAGCTCTGTTTGTTGTCCCCCGGTGGTCTCAGGGTGTGTCCGATCATTAAACCTGACTCTAATGCTGCCTTCACATCCACTTATTGACATTTGCAGATTGCTGCACTTCAACATAAAACCACGTAATGAACATGACAAGGTTCTCCAATGGGCTACTTTTTGCAGCCAGACACCCTGTTAGGATCGCAGAACAGATTCGTTTTATATAAAAGTAAGATAATAAGCACATTAGGAGTGGAGCATTAAACACATTAAAAGTGTAGCATCACATTTATTTGTTTGTTTGCTTGTTTGTTTTTTGGGTTTTTTTTTTTTTGCTAGCACTTAAGACCAAACAAAAGAAATAAAGAAACAAATGTATAAAGTTCGATATTTATATTTATATAGCTTTTAAAATACAAAAATAAAAAAAATTAAATACCAAAAAGTTTAAAGATCATATTTACATATGTATATTTAATTATTTATTTATTTATTTATTACAACTTTGGTGCTTTAAAGAAAACAAGAGAAACAAAAGAAATAAAGAAACAAAACATATAAAGGTTTATATTTCTATTTTTCTTTTATTTACTAATTTGTTTGTTTGAGCTATTAGAGATTTAGACAAGAGAAATAAAAAATAACTTATTGGCTTGATTGTTTGGTTGCTTGCTTGTTTGTTTTGTTTGAACTTTCCACCCAGAGAACCCAAAGCCATTCACACTGCTCTAAAGTCTGAACAGCATTTCTACTTGTTTGTAATTGATTGAGGTTTAGATTAAAACTCGTTCAGTTTAAGCGATCAGGCACTTCTCCAGTTTGGTTTGATAATGTTACAGTGCATCTCATGAGCAGTTCCCAGACCCCACTGTGAGAACCACAGCCTGAGAGAACTTCATTTAAATCTCTACATGCCCACTGGAAAGTAAACAGCCCTAATTCATCAGGAAGACTAAACTCAGGTCTGAGTACTGAAATAGTTTTCCTCCAGGAGACTCAGTTTACAAGTGCCAAGTACTCTGAGATTCTGAAGGTTGTGGCCAGAAAGGTGTACAAAAATTTGTGAGCAATGGGACAAGGCCTAAGTGGATCTCTAGAAACAGGGTTAGCAGTTCATAAAAATGCAAGAAATAATAGCAGTGACAGAAAGAAGAAAATTCTAAAAAAAAAAAACATTTACATGAACTAATGCAAATAGTAAAAGCTAGTTAAATGCTAACGTGAAAAAATATGTTTTAGCTGTTTTTTTTGTTGTTGTTGTTGATTTTAATCAGTTATAAATTGAGCCTGGCAAATGTTTAATGGTAATGTGTTCCTGAGCTCTGCTGCTTCACCACTCTTTTTCCTGACTTGTATTATTTTCTCAGTGTGATACTTAATGTCATTCACGTTAAATAAAGCGTGCGAATGTGAGGCGGACAGAGACATTATGAGAAACTTTGAAAGAAGAGATTAGTATGTGAACGTTAGCTGTATTAAGGCGTGATCATTCTTTTTAACTTTAGAAATGATGGATTTAAATATGTAAATATCACATGCAGGGGTTATGATACACACAAAATACACAGGCATGAATACAGTACACACATAACAACTTCATATGCTGCTGTTACATGCCTAAAATGTGTGTGTGCAGGAGAGTCACATGCCAACATACACACACACACACACACACACACACACACACACACACACACACACACAAACATCATATTCATTTTGTTATTGGCACAAGGCCACACACAAATGCACCATGCTCTGGAGGTGCCGGAACAAAAGCTAATTGAAGTTAATACCAAGCTAATCTAGCAAAGTTTCATTTCCCAGACCTGTGAATGAGCACTCTTCCTGATGCACACGCACACACATGCTCACACACGCGCACACACAAGCTGAAGCTCTGGACATCCTGCACCTGGTACGACCAACACTGCATATTATCTCATAAATGCGGCATGGCGACACAATTAACCATGTCCTCTACGGACGTGCAGACAAGCCCTCAATCCCATTAGGACGCAGTGTGATTGAATTAGAGCAGTGCACAGCTTAGAAGTGGAGTAAGCCTTGTCCATACGCACGCCACATATGGCGACAGAGAGCCGCCTGCCATATCTGGGGGTGGAAGAAAAAAATTTTAAGAAGAGAGAGAGAGAGAGAGGGAGAGAGAGAGAGAGAGAGAGAGATAAACCCTCCACTCAGTGATATGCTGATGAGAAATTAATGACATGAAGATAAAAGTGACCCTCGAAGTTTTATACAAAAATAATACCATGCACTTGTATTTCAAAAGCTGGATGAATTATTGTCCTAAAAGAGCTCTTTCAGTGAGATCAGTTTTAGCTACTTATATAATAAATGGTGATTAATTCAAAATGCGAAGTACAAGAGGCGGCCGCAGGGGAGCCGAGCTGAGCCATACCTCCTCACCTTTGTTTGAGCTCCAGGACTATAATTATAATAGAATTATAAATCATAGCATGGCATAATGGTATTAATACGGATGATGTAATGCACTCTCACACTGCTTTATAGAGAAATGTCCAGAATATGTCATCCTTCAGAGGTGTAATGCGTTGACAGTATCTGTATCTACTGTATATGGTGCTCTAAATATTCATACCTGTATGCAAATTTACAAACAAAGTGGGCGTGGCCTAAACCACAAGAGGGGGGGGGGGGACCAGCAGTGTCAGCATAGTGTGTGAATTCTGGTTCTGACAGTTCCTCAACCTCAGCTATATCACTCCAGTTCATAACTGATCTCAACTACAGGGTGTCTGAAAAGTCAGGAACCAAGGAGAGTAAAACTACACATACTTAATTTTGTATTTATTATTTACAACACATGTTCATCCTTACACTCTATGCATTTTCTCAGTCACTGCATCATGTTTCTGTGGATTTTGCTCAACATATTCCCACTAGTTCCTGACTTTTTGAACACAGAGATGATTGTTTTTTTATTTTCTGGTCACGCAGTTATTATTTTTGTCTGAACCTGTTTTGCAATATTTTCTACAAATTTATTTCGTTTATTTTATTTCCTAAAATATAAACAAACTAGTAGCCGAACTGAAACCACCGTGACCCTGACCAGGCAGTTACTAAGGATGAATTAATGTTCACTGTAAATGCATTGCACGTCATGTAAGCTTCATATCTGACTGCACACTCACAAGGGCATTAGGTCGACCAACCTTGGCAAGCCATGTCTTCACTGTCATGCTGGAACAGGTTTGGGCCTCTTAGTTCCAGTGAAGGGAAACTGTAATGCTACAGTATACAAAGACATTCTATACAATTGTGTGGGAACACTTTGTGGGAGTGACAGTCAGGTTTCCACATACTTTTTGCCATATAGATTATTTTTATGTCTGGGATATGTTTATCAGCTTTGCACATCAGGATCTGGATATTTTTGCCCATTTCACTTCAAAAATTCGCTCAACCTGGGTCAGACTGGATGGTACAATTTTCAAATCTTGCCACAAATTCTTAATCAGATCAATGTCTGGCCATGGACTGGGCCACTCTGTCACACCTGTCCTCTCTGGGGCTTTCCCGGAAGAGGTGTATATTTATAGTGACACTTTAATTATACACAGGTGGCTCTGTTCAACTAATTATGGGAATTGGTTGTGCAGAACTAATTTAGGGGTTTCACAGTAACAGGACACATGTTTATTCAATCACAACTTTTATGCTTTTTATTTGTGAATAATTTTTCCCTCCCACTTCAGTATTATGGGCTTTCTTGTGTAGATTCATTTCGTATAATCCCAATTAAGTCCATTTCAGTTCCAGGTTGTAACACTACAATATATGGAAAAATTCAAAGGGGTTAATACTTACGCATGGCATGCACTGTATAAATTCAAGATCATAAGGTGTGTGTCACATCACCAGTTTGTACATTTTAACTATAAATATGCCTTTTTGTTCCTTAAATAAAGACGCAGTGATTAAATATGGTAATGAAAATGCAGCAGCTACTAAAACTGCTTAAAGCTAATATGTCACATCATGTAATTTCTCAAAAGTAATATAATTCATTTTTAAAAGTTATACTGATAACATTTCTCAATATTGAGCATTCTTAATTGGACTTTATTATCATCTCCATTTTATAATTTGGCTATTGGATTTGACTACACAATCATTCTCAATTTATTACACATTATTAAAAGTTAAATTTCTTTTCATTCCCTGTGCTTATTCAGCTACAGGGAAATGGGTGGCATTAAATCACCCACCCACCCACACACACACACACACACACACACACACACACACACACTTTACTGTTCTGTATCTGCCTTTGTGTAATTTTAGCCAAAAAATTCAACATTCATGATTTTCATCAGATGAGATCTGAACCTCTCATTTCCAATACATTACACCTAATGGCTTGTGGGATTTTTTTTGGGTGAAAAATTTAGCATTGTCTAATTTTTGACCAAATTCTCACAATGCAGTAGGAAGGTCAAGACTAACACAGGAGTGCACTTAGTTTGCAGCTTATTACACTCTAGAGCTGAGATCTGATCCTCTCATTTTCATTATATTAAACTCAATAAAGGGACACACAAATTTATAAGTAATTACTCAGACCTGACATACCAGGAGTAAACTGAGCTACAAACTTATCTGTTATAACACTCTAATGTAATTCAGGCCAAAACGTTTCCTAACACATTTTTATCGTAGCAGAAGACTCAGGTGTTATATAAATTTGACATCAAGTCTTTATGACAGCTAATGCTAATTGGAACTAACCTTTATAAGTGTTTATGCAGGTTCATGCCACTTGTAATGAAGGCGTATGCAGTTATTATGTAGCCCTATAAACACTAACCTTGAGTATAGTGTTACTAAGCCTTTTTTGGATCGCTCAACTCTGATGTATGTTGCATGTCATCAAAAATCTGATCTCTGCCTCAAACATTCCTGCAAATCAAAAACTCAGAATCCTCTACAGACTGTAAGTGCTAATGGATAAACAGAGTCTGGTTATTAATCTGATATTCATGAACTGAACGCAGAGACAGCAGATGCCCCCGGCCTCAGAGTCACACGAAGAAACTAGGCTACATTACATTTGCATCTCATTCTCATAGTCTCACTCTTTCCGCTCTTCCTGAGAGGAAGTTGTTACTAGAGTCCTCACACTAGAGATATCAGTGATGCGCATAAACCACACTGACAGCAAAATGAAGCGAAAGCTTTGACTTTGAAATGTGAAACTTCTCTCAACCTGAAATGTCTCACGCAGCATTTCGAGAGCAATGGCGCTCTTTACAAGGCTCAGCGCTACGCGGCATTGCTCTCTAAGATTGAGGCTATAACATTTGAAATATGATTTTCAAACATTTTATCACTTTTTCCAGAGGTTGTCTCGAGTCCTGGGGCAACACTTTCCTGCAGAGTTTTAAAGTCTTTATCTTCTCAGTAACCTGATGTGGCTAATCGTAAGGCTTTGTGGGAATGATGAGGCTGATTACGTGTCTTGGGAGTGGGAAAAATCCTGCCGTTCCAGAGTTATTATTGCACCATGTGGTCAAACATGAGAACTGCAGCAAGCACTACGAGAGGCCCACTGGGGCAGGAATCATGCTGCCCCATGCTTGATTTTTTAAAATTTATCTGAGGATCTTGTTTTATAGCAAATAACTGGAATTAAATCTAATAAATTTCTGCAAATAAAGTGTAAGTGTAGACAGTCTGTATATGATGTACAGAACTATTTCTATTGTAGGATACAATCAAGTCCACAGATTACAACAAAAGCATGACTTTACCACATTTAAGTCTTCAAAATACAAATTGATTATACTTTTTTTTTTTTTACAATGCAGGGGATTGTGTCAAAGTTTGCGGCCCTCATCATGCAATAAAGAGTCATTGCTATAAATTGAGCTTCAGTTATCATCTGCAGACTTCTGCATGTTTTTCTCCTGGATTTGTGTGGTCATGTGTGTACATGGTGGCCAGCAATGTGCTGGCATCGTTTTGAGGGTGTATTCCTGTGTATTCCTGAGTGTTCCACATGATAGGAACTATAGGAACGCAATAAATAATAAAATAGTTTTGATAAAGGTTGGTTTATAAAACCGTGAGAACCATGGCTCTAGGGTACATCATTTGGACACTATCCTTAAGCAGTGCATTGTGGGATTTCCGTAGTACTCTTTTGGACTAAAGAAGACAAAATAGCAAAACTCTGAAATAGTGCACTTTATAGAGAGTAGTGTGAATTTTGGACGTCTGTTTGGATGATGCAGGTTATAGGGAGCAGGGAGTCTTTCCTGTTCTCTTCAACACAATCGGCTAAATACTTCAGGAGACATTTTCACCAGAATTGCTAACAAACTCGATATGATGAAAGTCACGCTGGTGATCGGACCTGGAACTGAAATAAACTTCTTTCCTTGAGTGATCAGAGGTAAGAGAAGGAAAAGAGGGAACACATGAGTGAGAGGAGATGGAGAAATAATAGAGGAAGGATACGTGTATAAAATAACTTTTTTTTAAACAAGTTACACTTTTTGATTATAAATTCTTTTCTGAAATGGTCACTAATGTCTCCTCTGAATGCAGAACACTGTTATTAGTATGACTTTAATTTTCTTTTGTAATGCCATGCTGAAAGTATCTGATATGACATCTTCCAGAAACGCTCTGTTATTAACGCTTTTTAATAATTTCACCCTCTCCCATCACCGTGACCTTCGCCAAAGTCAATGCAAGCCTTCTGACTAACGCTGACACTGGAGTCTGTCTGGAAGATAATACAGAGAGCATCCTGTTGAGTGGGTTTGTACAAGTGTTTGCTGTACAAAATGTAATTTCCTTGAGGGCATGCTGTTATAGTAAAGTGATCAGTGACAGGGCGGTGTAATACAGCCTGACGCAAATTTCGTCTTGCTGCTGTAGCTGTAGGTTTGTTAATTAGGGATTTAGATCTACATCCTAATGTTTGTAAAGTTAGTTTTTCTAATGACAATGTCATTTTTAAAAAAGCACTACATAAATAAAACTGAATTTGAACATACAAGAAAATGTTAAGATTGATAGCATCATGAATGAACCTAAATACCAGGATATTTTAGTCCAAAACCTGCTCAGCTCTGCCAGCAGGTTACTATTTCAACAAGCTTTCAACAAGATAATGAACCCAAACCATCGCTGAAGTGGTTATAGGACACAAAATCAATGTTTCGCCAAACCTTTTAGGCATTGAAGGAGGAAGCTCAGTGCTGTTCTTCTCTCCAGCGGTGGCTTCATTAAACATTAGTTGTGTTTTGCAAAAAAAAATAATAAAAAATAATAATAATAATTTATTTTGGGTTAAAAGAAAACTACAGTGTCCCCGAATAACATCACTCATGCATGAAGGGTGCCAATACTTCTGGAAGTGATGATGATAATAATGTAGGAAAAATACATTCATTCAATAATCCTTATGCAATTTAATATACAGACTAGGAAGTGGCCCATGGTCTATTTCCTGTTTCCTCTGTGAAGGTGAGAAAATAGCTAAAAGCAAATAAACTCCACAAAGCGAGATAATAGTAAGAAACGCGAAACCCCTGGAGGACATGTGGAGGAAGTAACCAAGGCAACCGGGTGCTCTTCCTCACCAAACCTTTTCACCCCTACAGCGCCCTCTGACTCACTTTCACCTCCCACTTCCACGGAGAACAGAGTGTTACGTCCGTCTGGGCGAGAGAAATCCCACAACACACACGATTTCCTAAAAATGTTCATGAAAATGCATGGGCTCCTTGGTGAGCTTGTTAAAATAAGCTCTCAGGTAGCGCCGTTTCGCTCGTGACACTCTGGAAACTTTTATCTGACATGCGTCTGCTTAATGGCTGCTCTGGGTGAGAGGTGAAAATCGCTGTTTCATCTTCATCTTCATTCACTGTCAATTCTCCCAGCCTAAGATTTATGAACCGCCGTCAGGGCATCACGACTAATGAGTGGGAACGATGCAGAGGGACGCGGAGGGACGCGGAGGGATGAATGGATAGAGAATGGAAAAGACCGCAGGGAATAATACGAGAGTAAATAATAAAGTAGCGCGACTCTGAACAATTTTCAACGTGTTTTAGTTGAAACTTTGTTTACTCCAGTAAGGATGAGCTGAGATTCTGTATTTACATACACCATGTAGCTAAATCCCC
>CM040976.1:31557844-31574849 GCA_022985145.1 Pangasius djambal | reverse complement strand
GCATCTGTTGTGCTCTTTCTGGGCATGAAGCCATACTGCTGCTCACAAATCTCCTCTACCTTCCTTAACCTAGCTTCCACTACTCTTTCCCATAGCTTCGTTGTATGGCTCATCAACTTTATCCCCCTATAGTTGCTGCAACTCTGCACGTCACCCTTATTCTTAAAGATCGGCACTAATACACTGCGTCTCCATTCCTCAGGCATCTTCTCACTCTCTAAAGCCCTGTTAAACAAACTAGTTAAAAACTATAATAATAATAATAAAATAATAATAATTAATAAAAAATAATAATAATAAAATAAAGATAATAATAAAACAGAAACATGCTTAGATTAGAGTTATGAGTTTAACCAAGAATACTACGGAAGGAATGAAACACTTGGGGTCGTGCTGTTAAAGAGAAAAACAGTCAACAACAGCGTGTTGGAGCTGAACGGAGGTAGTGTTACCATCCTGAAGCTGATTATTTTTCAGAAATAAAAAGCACGTTACAAAATGTTTTCTTCCTCTTATACCACACCTCTTATACCATTTGCAAAAGATTACAATTTTAAAAATTAAAGAACAAGACACAAGTAAACATGTGGTCTGAATTATAGCAAGAACTACTATCAGAGCTGCTGTCGTAGAAAATGAAGCGACACCTTCTGACCAATCAGAAGCAGTGCTGTTCAGAAACCTGGCTGGTTTTTAAGATTCATGGCACATTCATAAGATGGGTAGTTAATAGTCTGTAATATAACATGCACATGAATATTTGGAAGGTCACAAACCGTCTCAGTGATGCGCAGTACACATGAATGTCGTAGTTATATATATATATATATATATATATAATATATATAATGCTCTAAAAGCTGAGAATCTGTAACACTACGGTGTCGTGTGTTGTTACCGATCTGCTTGGCGGCGGTGTACGCTTCCTCAGGTGATCTGGCCACCATTCCCGCAGGCACAGAGATCCCCGCCTCCTTCAGCAAGCCGATGCTCAGGTACTCGTGCAGCGACAGGTTCCTCTGCTGCTGCCCCGTCGCCAGCGGAGACGGCTGGTGGCCATGGTTACCGAACAGCCCTGATGTCCCGGTAATTACCTGGTACAGCAAAGAGACAGAAGTAGATACAGTGTTCCTGTATACTTTAGTCAAATCATCTCAGGATCCTAAGTGCTCTACTAAAAGTTTATAAGTGAAGCTCATAAGAGAAAAACTATGGATGAAAAAAATTCCACAATAAAAATTTTATTTTATTCAGTACATTCAACTGGGATTGCTGATGTGACTGTAAATATTACAAAAACAAAATAAAAGCAAGACTTGAGAAACCGCTTTAAATAAACACACTGTGTGTTCACTACAAGGTCAAGTGGCTCAGCTAAACTGTAACACGAGCAGAGGCACAACCTTTCCTCTCGATTCCTGGGGGGGGATTTACACAGAGCTGCTCAGGATGACTGCAAGATGACTGCAAAACGCACGATCAGTAACAACGGTCACGGCTTCGCGAAACCGCGTCACTAGTCTCCAAACAGGGCCCAAGGAGCAGCACGGTGACGCTCAGTGAAACTCGGTGAAAAAGTGGAAACTTTACGCAGGCCAAACCGAGGCATAGATTTGGGAAAGACTTCGCTTTTGAACCACTCTTTAATATCTGATGTTCCAAACTAACATAACACTCATATATTGTATAGGTGCAGATGATTAGAGACATGTCATAAAATGTTTTGTGCAGTAACTGCGCGTTAATAATTTCGTAAACAGGGCAAAGTCTTTATAAGGATTTGTTTATATTTAATCACACTATGTCAAATAAATGAATTAGTTTGTTTGATTACATTTAGCTGTTATGGTGAGAAACAGGATTAACCAATCATGTATTAATCACCCATTTCTGTCAGGGATCACGGATATCAAAGTGTCAGATGAAATACTCGAGCTTTACTATAGCAGTACAGACAGATTAGGTTTTAGAAGCTAAGACATCCCCTATCATTAAATTAAATGGCAAGACTGACTGACGTTAAACAAACACCAAACTCTGAACTCCGCCACCGCTCCTACTGCTGCCTGGCATCCACCCAAAACACAAGACTGCATCACACTTATCAACTTAATTGTACAGATATTTCCTCATCCCCCTGAAATTAATTCCTGGCTACGTCACTGAGGCCAAATGATTGGATTTGAGAGCGGAGATTTATTACACTGAGTGTTTATCTGACAGTTTATTACCCAGTCAGCGCACTATGATATCTCACACCACATTACATAAATCTGACGAATACACCTGGACTACGAGTTCCTTATCATTGTCCTGGATATAAACACAGACTCTTACACTACACACTCTCATGCTAGTGTTATGAACTTCATGCAGTAGTCAAGAAAAAAGCTTAAAGATTTAATGCTGAATTTATACACACACACACACACACACACACACACACACACACACACACACACACACACACACACACATATATATATATATATATATATATATATATATATATATATATATATACACACATATATACACCATCATGCAAGGAAATGCTGTAGAGCAAAGTTGCCTTCAAAATTATTGAAATTAAATGTTTCTACATTAAAAAAATACTATAAAGAGCAGTAAACAGTAATAAATGAAAAAGTCAATATTTGGGGTGACGACCCTTTGTTTGTTTGTTTTTTTTTAATTACAGTTGTGCAGTTCTATAAGGAAATGAGCTGTAAGTGTTACTGAGCATCTTGCAGAAGCAGCCGCAGTTCTTCTGGAGACTCTGACTGTCGACTCGCTTCTTATTTCTGCAGCGAAACCCAGCAGCCTTCATTCTGTTTTTATCTGAAAAGTGTCTCTTATGTCATCTGCTGCTTTCTTTACTGACATACAAACATTTTTCTGTAACACTTAATTTTGTGCTGGAAAACTAATGTTTGGAATCTAAAATGTTTTTGTACTGAATCAATAATGTAGAAGTCAGAAAATAAACATCTATAACACAGTTTGAACTAAAAAAAAATTAGCCTGCCTAAGACTTTCACA
The DNA here is from genome assembly GCA_022985145.1 of Pangasius djambal. Lineage (NCBI taxonomy): Eukaryota > Metazoa > Chordata > Actinopteri > Siluriformes > Pangasiidae > Pangasius > Pangasius djambal. The sequence continues at coordinate 31,571,807 of CM040976.1, read as the reverse complement.
TAAATATCATATTTATGATTCCTGATACCTAAATATCATATTTTTCATTTAGTACTGCCCTTCAGAGGCTACAGAACATAGTTACATGTTTCCAAGAAGACAAAATAAGTTACATTTACCCTGATCTTCAAATTCAAAAAGTTTTCACCCCCCGGCTCTTAATGCATGGTTTTTCCTTCTGGAGCATCAGTGAGCGTTTGAACCTTCTGTAATAGTTGCATACGAGTCCCTCAGTTGTCCTCAGTGGGAAAAGATGGATCTCAAAATCATACAGTCATTGTTGGAAAGGTTCAAATACACGAAAATGCTGGAAAACCAAAGAATTTGTGGGACCTGAAGGATTTTTCTGAAGAACAGCAGGCAGTTTAACTGTTCAGGACAAACAAGGGACTCATGAACAACTATCACTAAACAAAAACACACAGCTGTGGATGATTCAGGTCACAACACAGTATTAAGAATCAAGGGGATGTAAACTTTTGAATGCGGTCATTTTTATAAATTCAACTTATTATTTTCTCTTGTGGACTATATGTAAACATCTTTTATGTGAAATATCTTATTCAGGTCAGCACTAAATAAACAATAACATGCATTTTGTATGACCCGTCTTATTTTGGTAAAATAATTAATATTTTGCAGATTTTGAAAGGGGGATGTAAACTTTTGACCTCAACTGTATATTATAAATATATATATATATACACATATACACACACCTTAAATGTCTTGCATACTGATCTTCATCTCTCCCTAAAGAGAGCGATGCAGCAGTGCTTTAGTATTTTCTGTCTGTCCAGCTCTCTCACATCATTATCTCTACACTGAGATCATTTTAAAATTTTTTTTTTCGCTCTGCACTTCTAGTTCACAGCAGTGGTTCGGTCAGTGTGTATTGCAGGAGTTTGCTGATCTGCACTGTTTCTTTACAACAACAGAACAAAAGCCACGAACCTTTAAATACGACAAAACCTTTTTAACCATGATCAATGCTTTTGTGGACTGCTAAGGACAGATGGCTAAATATAACTGTCTCTAAAATAGGTCCATTCACACAGTTGTGCTTGACTAGTAGTGGTGTCTAACTGGTTAGCATGTTAACTAGTTGTTCTAGGTGACCTTGACTTGGCTGTCTGATTCTGACTTTGAAATCTTCCTTTTTTATTAACAGGGTAGAATCCATTCCTTGGAGGCCAAACTAAGCCAAAATAATACAGAAGGCGTGTTGACATGGCTGAATTCCAAACCAGTCTCTATAAGACACCAAGTGCACTTTATAGACTGTGAATTAACAGGTGCTGCACTCTATGTAGTGCACTTTATAGTGAGCAAAGAGCGATTTGGGATCCGGCTACAGCTCGGTCGACACAGATTTATAACTCCGACTAGATGTTGTATATACAAATTGTATTATAGAATTTATGTGGGAAATAAATGTTTAGAAAATATTTCACGTGAAACAACAATAATAATTTTACAGCTATAATATCAGAACAGCTTTAGCAAACATGCTATTTGCTAAGGATTAATGATGTTGACAGCTAGCTGGCTAATGTCAAATCTGGAATCCATCCATTCTGATTAATTCCTTATTTTAAAGGCTCCCAAAACATGCAAAATTTATTCCATATAAACCCCTGATATTTCTTCTCCAAAACCAACCTTAGCTGTTGAGCTTAAAGCTGTCCTGGACCCGGAATTCCTCAGTCCAGCGGACAACCGGCCGCAGATCAGGGACGCCGCCATGTTTCTCTCTCCAGCAGCTGTGCTGCGGAAAAATAAATCACCCACTGCGCATGCGTACGTGGAAAAACTACGCAATTTGCGCATCCGCGCTCTGTGAAAGTGAAAAAGGCGTGAATAAGGGCCTTCATTCATCAGGCCAAACATGGAGCCTGGTTTTAAGACTAAACGTACCACAGCATAAAAAAAGATGTTATTATAGATGTTCTCAGGTGTTCAGACTGTATTTCTGTTGCTAGAATGATTTAATTTCACCTTTTAATTAGCATGTTATTAGTCAGAAGATTCACATGCACGGGAAGACATCAGTAAGTATGTGTTTCTGAATAACTCACTGAGACTTATACAGGAAGGAGTGAGTGCTAAACACATTATTCCTCAGCTTGACTAAGATGGCAGAAGTTGTTCAGAATCGCACGCCAAAGCGCCCTGGAGTGGGCCTCGGCGTGATCGTCACCGATTCCTCCCACCCAGGATGTGTGCTTCTGGGAAAGAGAAAGAGTTTGGTTGGAAAAGGGACGTACCAGTTACCTGGAGGTCACATTGAATTCGGGTGAGTGGTCTAAAGGTGTTCTGTATTTTAAAGTTGCAATGTGTAAAGTTTAAAAGCCTTTCTGGATGTATAATAATCAAAGTTGGAGATACATTAGAATATTCAAAGTTGATTCACAATATGTGTCTGCATATGCAGTTCTTTATTTTCAGGCTATTTTACACAGAGACACTCACTTCTTCCCTGTTTTTTGGATCATCATTCTTGTCCCCGGCACTTTTTCAAAACAGTAAGGTCTCTTTTTGTTTTGAAAAAGTGCTGGGGACAAGAATTTTTTTTTTTTTTTGCATCAGAGGGGTAAAGCACGGATTAGATGCTCCTTCAGTTCTGTATTTTAAACGAGCAGTATGCAATATTTAAAAGTGTTTCTAGATGAATAATTCAAAGATATATTCAAATATTTCAACTTAGGATATTTTTAATAGCCCTGAGATGGATTGGCACCCATAATTGTGTGGAATGACCACAAAAAAGCACAAGTTTTATTAATGCCCAGGTTTATACACATTAATCTACACATTACAACGAATTTATGAATTTACTAAGCAGTGTTTATCCATTTTAACCCAATAACAAGTGTTATAACATAGTTATACACAACATAGTGGACCACCTAACCCCCATTGGCCATGACATATGAAACTCACATATATTCCTTCATATTCTCATAAATATTTATTTAATACATTTCCCGCAGCGAGACATGGGAGGAGTGTGCACAGAGAGAGGTGATGGAGGAGGCCGGCATTCGGTTAAAGAACCTCCGGTTTGCCTCCGTAGTGAACTCCATCAAGCTTGAAGAAAACTATCACTACATTACACTCGTCATGCAAGGAGAAGTGGATAAGGACTTCATAACATCCGAGCCAGTAAATATGGAGCCTGAGAAAAACGAGGGTAAAGCCGTTTGTACATCAGGGCCTGTTAGTGTTTTATTAAAGGAATACGCTGGTTTCTGTAATATATTTCAGATTAACACAGACAAGAATTTGACATATTTCCCTGTATCGTGGGGGAAAAACATGGGAAACCTGTTTGCTCAAAACTCAAAAAAGCTGGTGAATTCTGTCAGCAACTGATACATTCATAGACGTGGGAAGGCGGGGCTGTCACACTTTAAATTCACTTGTTGCAGTAACTATTGTATGTTGAATAAAATAACCATAATTATCTAATAATTGTGTTTCATGTGTCGGGTGTTCAGGTTGGTCATGGACAGCCTGGGACGCCTTTCCCCCTGAGGAGCAACTTTTCTTACCACTGGCCAATCTGAGACAGCAGGGTTTCCAGCCATTCAGGAAGATTTAATGCAGTGAAGGAACTGTTTGAAGAACTCAGAATAAACTCTCCATCCAGTTGCTCTACTCTTAGAACTGAGATGAAACGAGTACCACAAATATGGCTTTGAGCTACAGCAATGGCACAGTGTTTAATGTGTTAGTAATAATAAACATATTTACAATTTAACTACAGAGACATCATTTTTTGGAGTGTCCCCTGTATTTATAGCAGTATGCTTATTACCCATGCTAGCATGATTCATATACTGCGATGAAGTTATTGGTTGCACAATTGCACTACTTGTCCTTATAGCGCACAATAATAGAAGGGATTTATTTATAATCGCACTATCCGTTGCACCCAGATGAGGATGGGTTCCCTTTTGAGCCTGGTTCCTCTCAAGGTTTCTTCCTCATATCATCTCAGGGAGTTTTTCCTCACCACCGTCACCTCTGGCTTACTCATTAGGGATAAATTCACAGTGATAGATTCAAATATTTACAATATATTTTTTGTGAATCCATTTATTTCTGTAAAGCTGCTTTGTGACAATGTCCGTTGTTAAAAGCGCTATACAAATAAAACTGAATTGAATTGAACATATTAGATTTACTCTTACTTTAGGAATTACTAATAAATTGAATTACACATAAACATTTTTTTAAAGTGGCGGTTTTAAAGCCTTTAAAGGAAATGAATGCAAGTGTGCACACTGGACACAGGAAGAAAATCATCCTTTTGAAAAGTCATCTTTTAAGAAACGGATAAGCCGAAAATCTCATTGAAACAGCTAAGTACAGAACCGATGACATGCAAAAGTTATTATGTCATAAAATATAACAGCCAATCAGGTTTCAGTATGCAAACACATTGTTGTACCAGTGAAAGGAATGGAGATTTAACAGATTGTAATTACATTATGGGGCAAGTTAAAGGAAAACTCCACCCTGAACATCTTGTATGTTAATCTTTATATTTAAAACATGATCTTCAATGGCATCCAAGATTTACTTTATAATGAAATTTTGAGTAGAAATATTTTTCATCAACATGTTGGTCTGTTTTCACTTTGGGGAATGGTTTCCAGCATTACTCACAACGCCGCTCGATACCTGCTGAAAGTGCTGCAGTGGGATTTATGCCGCATTCGAATTAAAGTCGCAACTTGTATTTCCCAACCTCCAACCAGGAAAAGCAAAAGAAAACACCCCTCAACCTGAAATTCCTACTCGTTAACTTGGGGTAGTCTTCTAAGTTACGAGTTCCGTACCAGTTTACAGAGTGACGTCAAATCACCACAGCATAAACAAAGTAGCACTTCTTACCTTTAAATGACTTGTGAAAACTTTCCTTTAGCTCAATCAAAATACAGACATGTTTACTTGTTAAATCTATAACACCGACTATACAGTACAGATCACTTTTTGGAGAAGGAAAATATTCATCACTCATCATACTTAAATGGCTAGCTTGTTGCTAACATAGAGTCATCCATGTTTTTTTCTTACTGAGGTAAAAAAAAAAAAGTCGTCATTCCGACCTGCGAATTAACACTTAAGAGGTAACTTGAATGCAGCATTAGCCCTCACTTCATCTCTACCTAAACAGGGTGATGCAGCGGCGCTTTAGTCCTTTGGTCTATCCAGCTCTCTCACCTCCTCATCTGTACACTTTCTCAAATGGATCAACTTCCAAAGCTTCGACTTTCATCCTAACACCACCGTCAGCATCATGTTTTTCATCTCGTAGATCGTAGATAACGTAGGCGAGCTGTAACTTGATACAACTGCATTGTTTTGCATTGTCTCCGCTATTTCTACACTGGATTTCGAATTAAAATGACGTCTCTGGAAAATGGGGAGAAAAGAAGCTTTTGCTCTTTTGTTTTTTTAGGAAGTAACAACAAACCTGGCAGTTGTCCGTCTGTTGAAATTTTGTCTCCTGTTGAACAGCATTGTTGAACAGAGTGCTCTCCGTGTCACCCTGTGACATCAGCGCGTCACACAACCTGTAACTTCTCCCAGCAATAAGGACAAAACAACTTCTACCAACAAATTAACCCCAGATTCGCTCAACACGTCACAAATATTTCTATATAAACAGATTCTATGTGGTTTAGGGTGTTTTCACACTTGGTCCTTTTCAGGGGTCTGAGCACGGGTCGCTGGATTTCTGGCCCATGTGTGAACACTCCAAACGATCTCAGACCCTTTTAAAGCGAACCTGAACCGAGACTATCTTGGGAGGTGGTCAGTGTACGGTTTGCTAAAAATGTGCATTGTGAACACAAATCGCTCCAGAGTCACTTGCTTTCTCAAGTGAATTCTCATACAGGCCTCCATACAATTCACGCTATTCAACATGGCGGCTTCTGCCGGAAGAGTTTATGGTTAATTGTTGTGTGTTGGTTTTGTTACTTATTTATTTAAAATGATCCTTTTGTAGAAAGTTAAGTTGCTTTTTTTGTGTAGGAGCTTGCGGACGCTCGTTTTTGGCGCTATTACTGCTAAGTGTGTAAAAGCCGTGCCCGTAAAGCTTACATGCAGCTAGATTAGCCATGGTTCAGCGTGGAAGAGCGGCTGCTTAACCGCAGCAGCCATAAAGACAAGGATCTGGACGCATCGCAAAAAAGGATCAGAAACATAACAGAAGCCTCAGAGATAAATGACGCAGCTTCAGCAGGAGTTTTTTCGCCATATTTCTCTTGTCCTTATCCTCTGCATTCGTTTGTCGTATTGTTCTTTGATTACTTTCTTTATTTTTTTCTTGCATTCTCTACTTCTCTTTTGTAATTTTTTTAAAACATGTTGTACAGGAAAATTAGTACATGTTTAGGGTCAGCCATCTTGCACAATATTGCTGTATCCACAACGCACAGCATTTCAAGAGGACCCAGGGGTGAACTTAGCACTAGGCAAAGGTAGGCAACTGCCTTGGGCCCCCAGAATCCAAAGGGCCCCTAAAATGCAAATTATATATATATATATATATATATATATATATATATATATATATATATATATATATATATATATATATATTAATGCTTAATGCTAAATAACAGGCCCCATTCAGATATTTTGCCTAGGGCCCTTAAATCACTAACTCTACCCAAGACTAGGACCCAGAAAGTAACACAAAGAGGTCTGAGACCTTGTTACTGCTTAAGAGGACCAGAAAAGGATCTGAAAGAAAGAAAGAAAGAAACCGCAGTTTTCTGTGTGCTTTGCTGTGTTGTGGTGTTGTGTTGTTGTGCGCCCCCTGGTGGCCAGAGCTCCAAAGTGAAAGTGTATCCTGCTAAATGCGCCACAGTTCAGTGGAAGCCCATAAACATCGGTCTTCACTCGGAGTTTACAGCCAGACAATCAAGTTTACTCGGTGGAGACGTTTTTATTTTGAACTTTCGCTCACTTATAACCAGGTTTAAGCATGGTTAAAGTAACATTTAACTCCGCTTTGGCGCAGAAAGAGCTGAAGAAAGGAGAAAAGGACGAGGCTTTAATCCCACAGGAAGGGGTGAGTTAAGTTTACAAAGGCCATGAAGACTTCTTTTTTTCCTTAACACACACTAATAAAGCTTCTAACTAATTATCCAGTTTTAATTCGTGGTTTAAAGCCCAAAACTAGCATTTAAGTTAAAGAGAATTGTGGGTTTTTTTGCTGTAGAAGTGAGTCTAACGAACTGTTGTTTGGCAAACGTTAATGTAATTATTAACTAGCCATCATGCTAACTTTACATTTCAGCTGAATGTTTTTGTTTGTTTGTTTGTTTGTTTTTTTCGAAAATGTTTTAAATGCACAACAACAAAACAGAGAGTGTTTGTAGAGCATTTTCGGTTTCAGGCTTTAAATAAATAGAGCAGGCTGTGAAGAAAATGGCTGACCTGATTAAAAAAAAAAAAAAAAAAAAAAAACCCCAACAAAAAGCCGCAGCTAGGCGATATAGCCGGTTAAGAAGCTTCACAACACACACATTTGCATAATTCTCAGAAGTTATGCTTCATAAATATGAGCAGACTTGTATTTAGTGAGTGTTTGCTTGCTTTGTGTTCTCCAGAGTGGTGTTTTGGACTGCAAAGCAGGCAGGAGGTATAAATAGTGAGCACTTCCGGTTTCCCTCAGGCGCCAGACTCCTGCCTTGTGTTTCAGCTGAGTGTGTAGCAGCACACACATCACATCACATCACATCACATCAGATGGTCTGATGGTCTGATAGTGATGAGTCAGTGTGATGTGGGCGAGTAGAGATGGAGGAAGAAAGGAAGAGAGAGGGGGAAAAAAAAAAAAAACAAAGCTGTGAAATATTAATTAAACAGTGAGAGGAGCTTCTAGTGTTACTGAAAAGCTGGCAGTTGTAGTCTGGGCTGTGTATCCCGCTGCAGCTCTGCTCTTTTCATACACACCGAATGGAAAGTAACATGAGATCGGAGGTCTGATCTATCAGAAGGCGTTGATTAAGTGATGAGTAAAGCACTCGGGGGGTGCGGCGTTGTAGGAAAATAATCAGCAGTTCGCTGGCGTGAGAGTTACCGTGTTTTATTGCTCTTACACCACAGTAATTTGTCAACAGTGACCATTTTTAATGTACTAACGAACATACTTTTTTTTATCCGTTTCTAGTTACATTTATTTTTGTAGAACGTCCCGTTATCACTTACGTTATAGCAGCTGTATGTGATCGAGCTCTCACCAGCCTCGCTTTTTTTTTTTTTTCCCTCCTTTAAAAAAAATGCAGTTTTTCATTTTACAAGAAACCACAAAGGGTAAACGCGTCTGTCCTGAAGACATGGTGCAAAGCTTAGTGTTACTGACCGAGTGCTGACACTGGAGACTCCTTCCTTTAAAATGATCCCCCATTTTCTCCACAAGTTTTGGAATTATAGCTGGAACTACGGAGCTGCTGTTATAGAAAATTAATCAATGCTTTCTGACTGAAGATTGAAGAATTTAACAATGCTGTTGTATAAATAATAATAATAATAATAAGCTGTTAGTGTTGGCTGTGGTATAAGAGGAATAAAACACTTTGAGGTACACACGTGGAGATGTAACAGTACCTCCACTTTGTGTTAGGTCACATCACACCACCCTGTCGTTGATTATTTTCCTGTACAAGCAAGACACTTGGTTTAATTCCTAATATAATTTCACAAGATTCTTTGGAGAACCGTTTCACAATATTTCCACGCACTTGGTGTCACTACGGGCTTTTTTCCCCTTTCAATTTGTCTATATTTTAGACTCCGCCCCCTTAGCTTGGTCCTGTTTTTTTCCCTGAAACTACACACTTCCAAGTGTTTTAATCGAAACATAAAGTACTTTTGATGCATAGAATAAGTTAGTGCATAAAATCTGATAGCAGGCCCACATTTCAGATCTGTCTAAGGGGCCGTTTACACGACAGCGCTTTCAGCCAAAAACGTTTTGCCTGTTCGTTTACATGACAACGGCGTTTTGGGGACTGAAAGCGCGTGTTTTTGAAAACGGGTTTCAAAGTGCAAGTTTTTGAAAACGCTGCCGGGAATCTTTGAAAATGGTGACATCATGCGCTTGCGTAGTACATGTCTATTATAAAGGCAAGCGCGAACAAACATACACAACGATGGCGGAGTACATGGTAGTGTTGCTGCTGCTCAAGAGTTTGCTAACATTTCTTCAGCAAAGTGTGGATTTACTTCACCAATATTACAACCAACTAACAAGGTGACAGCGCCAACTACTGGCCTGGCGTACGTAATACAGCGTTTTTGGCCGTTATCGTGGATATGTGTAAACGCGAATCGTTTTGAAAACGCTGTCGTGTCTACGTGAAACTTTTTGAAAACGCAAGAGAAAAACTTTTCCGCTTTTGACTTCATCGTTATCGTGTAAACGTAGCCTCAGACATAATACAAATAACTGATGCTTAGTATCAGATTGTTAAATTCCTAGTTAAAAGGATTGCCTCTCTGTGGTATGTGGTCAGTAATTCCTCGTCAAAACAGTGTGTGTGTGTGTGTGTGTGTGTGGTCTGACCAGGTTCTATACGTCTCTGTTCTCTGCCACACGGTTGATCAAAGCCTTGTCGAGTCCTTTGGTTTAAAACCACAGAAAAAAAAACTCATACCAGTCCTCACATTCCAACAAAGACTGTCTCTGTTAGGACAAGGTGTGTGTGTGTGTGTGTGTGTGTGTGTGTGTGTGTGAATGAATGGGTGAAACTGTACCCCTGTTTCCGTGTTTGAGTTTCAGATTAGCGAGATTACGTCACTGGAATATCACAGGCTCTGATCAGACCGCGTTTAGAGAAGTCTATTGATTAATGGATTATTTGGAGCCTTTCAGCGTCACACAGTCGCTCAAATTGGATTCCTCTCTGCGCGGATGTCGATTTTCTTTCCCCCCCAACGGTTACCCGAGCCGTAATTAAGATATTTAAAGCACTCAGATGGTGTGTTTTCCATTAGAATGGAAACAGTTTGGGGGGGTGTGTGTGTGTGTCTGTGTGAGAGACGCAATATTCTGCCTCTCTATTGTGCCGTTAAGATACACAGTTGAGTGCAAAAGTTTGTTTTTGGTTTCAGATAGGATTTGGTTGCTGATTTAAATTTAATGCAAAATCAAAATCAGGGTTGTGACATCTGTTAGGAATAATAAAGGAGCGAATATTATAACGGAGATTATCCAAAAAGCTGTTCAGAGGATACAAGAGGTGGGAGGCAGGATACTTGCGTAACGTTCAGAAGGGAAGTTCAGACCTCTCGGGCGTTACTAGGTGAAAGGAAAGCAGGAGCTATGACTGTGTTCCACTGCAGGATTGCACCATCGTCGTGGGAGAAAGCAACTCTCATCTGTATACACACCTGCATTACCTCAGCACTTTTCTCCGGATGCTTCTTCAGCAAATAAGCAGGATTAAAAGAGCAGCTTGTCATTTTGTTTTAGAGCCAAAAAAAAGCATAAACAGAGATCCACTGCATGGAAATATTGTGAAAGGGTTCCCCCGAGGTAGCCAGTCTTTTGAAATTATGTGAGAAGTGTGCTGTTAAAGGAAAATAATCAACAACAGGGTGGCGTGATGAAGTTACTGTTAACACTGCAAATTAGATTACTTGCCATTACCGGCACATCCTGGAGAGTTATATAGAAGTTTCTCGTTCTTCCATTTCTTGTTAACAGTAGTTTTTATACATTTATAGCTACATTTAATGTTGTGACAATTTTGTTGCATCTTTAGAGCGGTTCCCTCAACAGCCTCTCAAATTTTCTCTCTCTTGAAGGTAATAAGACAAAAAAAAAAAAAAAACCCTCAGCTTGTCATGTGACCAAGAAACCGCAAACTCCTTCACTCTCCTGAAGACTTTCTCATGGTGGAAAACTTATTATTGCAAAGTACTGACACTGGAAACTCCTTCCATAAATGAACGTCTCCTTACAGAAAATGTCAGACAGTGTTGATTCAGCGTCTAGGTCTTCTGGCTGCGAGAAGCAAACTTTCACATTGACTTTCACGCACACAGACTTCTGTATCTGTAAATCTTTTTCTTGGAAATCCCTTGGAGGTTTTTTGGAAATCCCCCAGCATCCACTCTGCTCTAAGTGTTTTTGTCGACATGTAACCCGAGCACTCGTTGCTGGAACACATAAGTGTGTGAGAGCATGTAGAGGTTGCTGTAAACCTTTTGTATCATGCAGGCTAATGTACAGTATGTCTATATTCCGCATAGTAAAACATGGGATTGAGGAAACGGTCCCTGAGAGCTCATTGTCCCTGTGCGCTCTGATCTCATCAGGAGCCGACGCCCATCCACTGTGGAGCTGATGAGTGCCTTAACGTTTACACTCTAAACGTTAACTAGGAAACTAAAAGAGGAAGCACTCACCGCGTCCTCCGTTTTGACTGTGAGCAGTAAAGCGGTTTTGCCTAACCATCTGGTTTAGCTGTTGCCGTTTGTGTCCTGGTCGTGTTCCAGAGCAGACGCTCGTGGGGTTGGATCTGAATAACAGCCAGCTCATTAATGCCTTTGCTCTTTTGCAGTCGAAGTGTATAAAAGCTCTTCCTACAAAATCTGTGCACGTGTAACCAGAGATTAAGCTAATGACCAAAATAAACACAGCAGATTAATATTATTTAAAATTATTATTATTATTCTTATTATTTTAGAAAGTCCATCCACACACACAGATATATTTTTAAAGAAATGTAGCTTTGTCTCTGGGTCCCATCCACACAAAAACAGCATTCTGAGTAGAGGTCTTCACGGGTCCACTTGGATCCGAAAACCCGAGGTCCGACCCGAGACCCGAGCGGGTCCAGGTCCAAAACTTTGACGAGTGCCTCAGACATGGGTCGGGTTCGGTATTAGTTGCCGCGGGTCTCAGGTAATTTAAAATAATGTGCTTTTTCCAAATGGACCGGATCAGACCCAAGCCCTTTAACGGAGTGTGTATGTACATTAAACAGCCCACCTTGTTGTTGCCGAACTCAGAAATAACTTGTATCCGTCAGACAGGCAAAAATATAAAGTAATAATAAATAAGTAAATAAATAAACGAAAGGAATGGAGCAGCTGCCAAATCAGTCAGCAGAACAGCGGGATTTTTATCCTGACTGACTGCGGGGCTGCAGGCTGTGCACACCTCAATGCCCTTTACGTTCGGGTCCAGTCGGGTTCGAAAATAAATGCCATCCGGTCGGGTCGGACTCGGGTCTAATTTCATCGGGCCTGTCTCGGGTCGGGTTTTCTTTTAAAAAATTAATTTACGCACGTTGGGTTCGGGTAAGAAGTGATTCGGGTCGGGTATGGATTTTAGGACCCGAGAAGACCACCAATTCTGAGTGACTGTAAATGAAGCTTCTCAAAAAAAAAAAAAAAAAAAACACCACAAAAATACCCATTGCAGTTTTGCGTGTGTTTTGAACGTACTAGGAAGTTTATCACACCTGCTGATAAACCACAAACTCTGCTGCTCTTGAATCCACCGCTCCGGCGGTACACAGCGCACTATAAAAGGAGATTTTGGATCAGACATTTTGGATCAGTTTATGATCTGCTATCACCCCATAGTGGGCTGCCGTGCTCCGTATGCGTGAGGACAGGGCATGAGATGTTGGAAAAAAAAAAAATGGATACGTTTATTAGTAGCATTGACTCTGTGTGTGTGTGTGTGTGTGTGTGTGTGTGTGTGTGTAGGATGTGGAGGCGGTCCTGAGGGTCAGGCAGCAGTCTTGGGCCTGGTGCTGGTGCATGTGTCTGGGTCTGGCCTTCATGCTGTCCGGGGTCGTGGTGGGCGGAGCTTACCTGTACAAGCGTTACTTCATGGAGGTGAGAGAAAACACACGGCACACACACACCATCTTATCATTTGCTTTCTGATAGTACGTAGATGTACTCCGCATTCATACGCAGGTCTTAAATGTGACATGTTTCGGAGACAGCCCCACGCTGAGCTTTTATAAATGAATATCGATTGCCGCCGACGCTTTTGTGACGCGTGTGAGGTGGAGGACGGATAATCAGAAGCAGGAGATGTTTACACACACACACACAGGGTGCAGTGAGTGCCGAGCGCGACCATGATGGTGCTGTTGTTCTGCAGGAGGAGGGCGTGTATTTCTGCGGCGTGAGCTACAGCGAGGAGCGCTTCATGATTCCCGACGTCAGCGAGGAGCACGGCGCACCTCTCAAGAGACTCGACGAGCGATTCCGGATCCTGGAGCAGGAGCAGGTGGAGCTGATCAGCGTGCCCGTGCCAGAGTTCAGCGACAGCAACGCCGCCGAGATCGTGCACGACTTCGTCCTCGTAAGATCTCACACACACACACAAATAGGATGTGTGTGTTTTTCTTGCTTACATGCCAACTTGCGACCTGATTGGTTGGCAGATAAAAATGTTTCACCTGACTTGAGTGCTTTTTCTGAAGTTTTCAAACAAATACTGAACATTTCTCTTTTTTTTTTTTTTGTTTTGTTTTGTTTTTGCTAAGAAGAAAGTATTAGCTTTGTGTGTGTGTGTGTGTGTGTGTGTGTGTGTCATGCTCTGTAGGGACTGCGCCACACTCTGGATACACACTCCAATGGAAAATAAGCTAGAGGCTTTTGATTTACATGGTTATATAATAAGTCATTGAATAAAAGCACACAGAAGAGCACACGCAGTAACGCACTACTCTCTCGGTGTACACGTTTGTGTCGTGTCTCCCTCCAGCATCTGACCGCTTACCTGGACCTGAGTCTGAATAAGTGTTACATCACCCCTCTGAACACCTCCGTCGTCATGCCGCCCAGAGACCTTCTCGATCTGCTCATCAACATCAAGGTACCTGACAGAGACAGTCAAGGAAAAGAAAATAAACATGGTGGGTTCCTGCTGTTGTGTTAAGTGTGTGTGTGTGTGTGTGTGTGT
>CM040976.1:31540595-31557744 GCA_022985145.1 Pangasius djambal | reverse complement strand
CACACACACACACACACACACACACACACACACACACACACACACACACACACACACACACACACACACACACACACACACACACACACACACACACACTTACGAACTACAGCGCAGGGTCACCATACTGGGTGAGTATATACACACACACATACAAACACTTACACTTACAAACTACAGCGCAGGGAGACCATACTAGGTGAGCGCACACACACACACTCACACGTATGTTGCTGTCATCATGTAGATATTAGACACAGTTTCGCTGCGCTTGGTGTCGGTATGAGTGGTGTGTGGTGTGTGGTGACTCTCTCTCTCTCTCTCTCTCTCTCTCTCTCCCTCACAGGCATTCAGAAGCGCGAGGCTCTCAACTGCCACAAGATCCGCCATTTTGAGAACAAGTTTGTGTTGGAGACGGTGATCTGTGAATAGTTCCAGCACGAAGAAGCGTTTCTGAGAAATTCCACTCGAGTGCAGTGAGATGTTAGCGTGTCACCTCTGACCCTGACCCCCTGCTCCTTCCTCTTCTGAAGCTCTTCCTGTTTCCTCTGTGTGTGTGTGTGTGTGTGTGTGTGTGTGTGTGTGTGTGTGTGTGTGTGTGTGTGTGTGTGGTGCTCTTCTGCTTTCTGACCTTTTCCTCCGTACAGCAGCAGGACGGTGGAGACGGAGAGGAAAGCGTGTTCCTACAACTCTCTCTCTCTCTCTCTCTCTCTCTCTCTCTCTCTCTCTCTCTCTCTCTCTCTGAGTGAATTAACAATTTCACGTGGGCTTTTTGTAAAATAGAGAAGACTAATTTGGTGGTAGTTTTACTTTGTTCTGAGATCTGCTCAAGGAGTGCAAATTAATTCCCCTGAAAGGACTTAAAACACATTTTGTATAGCTTAAGGCACGTGTATAAACATGAGGCAATAAAAATCACTTTTGTGTCTTCATAAAAAAACTGTGAAACTTTATAAAGTAAGTCACAGGCCAGTTCAGCATATTGTACACTGGAATGTGTGAATATGTAGGAGATATATATATTTTGTCACGGCTTAACTTCACCATCTTGTACACTGGAGCTTCATGAAATAAACACAACTATAGGAATTATTTTGTTGTATTAATTCTATTGATTAGACCTTTTTTTTTTTTCCTTAACTTGCTTTTATTAACTGTAATATTAATCCAAAGCAAGTAAGTACAAGACATTTTACTCTTAAACATAACCGCATTGAGATAGCAAGAAGTATCATACAGGTTTATTTCACTTTCCACATTTCATAGTTATCTGTGATTTAAATATTAAACCAGAATTAGAATGTGTAATGGTTTTTGTCTTATACCACAGATGTTTATCTCAGTTAAACATGTTGCGTTCATTTATTGTGGATAACATTTACAGTAAAAATGAATAAGCGTAAAAGGTTAACTCAATAAAACTGGACCACTTCATTTGTCTTGTGCTTTCTTTTTGTGGCGTAGGGAGAACACCGTCCACAAGAAATGCCCCTATATGTGAAAATAATTATGTAGAAGAAGAAAAAGAAAACGTGAGAAACGAATTAAAGCATTAAAAGAACGCGGGGAAGGAAACTCATGTGAAAGAATCATGTGAAAATTTAATTATATAAATACACGTGAAAATAAATGAATCAGGGAAAGTGACATGGAAAAAACACACCCATGTCCTACACGTGAATAAAATGAACACATGAAGGAATCGTAAAATAATCGCATAGAAAAAAAAACTGGGGGTGAATATCACATGAAGAAAAAAAAAACGATGTAACATCCCAAAAAATGTGAAGAAAAGTGTGAAAACTGAATGCAGGGGAAAAAATTCCCGTGAAAAAATAAATCTGTCTGTTACGGCATTTGTTTAAAGTCAAAAAATAAATTGTGAAACTCGTGCCCTGCGTGTGTACAATTAAAATGAGAAACAAAATGAACTATGTGGGGTTTTCTGTGAATTTTGTATGTAAAAGTGTCAAAAAATAACACGTGCACATGTGAAAAGTGCATATGCAGTATCTAAAATTCACATGTAAAATTCAAATTTTGGATTTTAACCCCTGAGGTACTGAACAGAGCACGTGATGCAGAGAGTGTGAGCTGTGCAGACTAGATCAATCCAGTTTATTCTCCATCAGCAGGAAAAAAAAATAGTAATAAAGTCACAGAAATGATCGACATGCAGGAGTCGGTTCACACACGGTCACAAACCCATCATCAAAAAAAAGAAAATTTGCACAGGCGAGCAAATAGTTCACGAACATCAGGATCGCACGACACATTCATGCTCTCACACACACACACACACACACTCTAACACATGTATAGACACCACTGTACCTCATAGTGTTAAAAAATAAAACTAAAATAAGAATGAGGAGAACAAACCACGGCTCCGTGAGATGTTTGGGCTGGTTTCACTTTTTTTTTCTCCCCCCACTCACACAACCGCTTGTGCTTTCTTCTGTCTGTGCGAACGTTATTGCAGGTGAAAGGGGTGTTTCTCTTATTCGTACGTCAGTCATATACACCAACACATCATCATCATCATCATTAAAAATAATAATATTAATAATAATAATAATAATAATAATAAGTAATATATCATCACATACACATAGTGTTGTATTTTTAAGTTCAGAGCTGGTCGAAATGATGCTAAAAAAAATTCCACCATATTATTCTAGAGCTTCAGGGTTTTTTTCCCCACAAACACAAATAACGGTGGCAGGAATCGTAAAAGAATCTTCTTCATAAACATCTCCAACTATCTAGAAACACTTCTTTATGGCACGAGCTTAATTTAAATAGCTTTAGCAGACACACACACACACACACACACACACACATACAAACACAGAGAAATCGGTAAAATCTGTGATTCAAATCTCTGATGAAAAAGTGTCAGTGGTACGAAAGGAAACGGAAAAAATTGTATTCGGTCCCGTCGTTCACACGCCATTGTCCTCGTCTGAAGGAATCCTTTGGTATAAACTACCGCTAAAGACTGCAAAGTGACTGAAGTGGAATGAAGGGGTTGAGGAGGAAAAAAACAAAAACAAACAAACAAACAAAAAAAAAAACCAACTAGAGCCGGGCAGCGTGCGGGAAATTATTACAATCAATATTTTAGCAAAATGGGTCTATAAGGATTAAAGGAAAACTCCGCCCTGAGTAACCTGCATATTAATCTTTATCATTAACGTTTTCACCTCGGCCAACTCTTTCCGAGACTACCCACAATGCCGTTCAACCACATGGCACAAGTGGGAATTCATCCATCTAAAGAGAGCGCTGCAGCGGCGCTTTAGCGATTTACTGTCTGAGACTCTCAGCTTCTCATTAGTACACTCGCTCAAGCAGCTTCCACGCTTCAGCTTTCTTTCGTGTGAATCCCGACGTCAACGTCATCACGCTCGCCATCTCGTAGATCGATATCTAGCCGAGCCGAGCCTCTGCCGTAACTTGGTGCAAACGCGTCGCCATATTATAGCTGCACTGCATTCTTTTAGGTGCCAACAGTGATGGTTGCAGCAGCAGCAACAACAACAACAACAACGTCCTGCTGTGATGTCAGCACGTGACACGCGTTATACACATATATAATGTGTATCAGAGTAGAGTTTTCCTTTAAGAAACAAATAGGTGGTTTAAGAGCAGTGAGCTGAAATGGTTTGAACAGGCCCCGCCTCTTTTCTAGACTAATGTCAATCATTTGTGCAGCCAGGTTTGATCTGATTGGCTGTTTGCAGTGAAACCGTTAATATCAAAAGTAAAAATCTGGAATATCACTCAACCCCACAGCAAACACTCCTCCTTCCTTAATGAATAAGAAAAATGCCATTACATGTGCTGAGCGTGTTCATGTCCACAACACCGAGTGTCAGGAGAGTCGGTAAAGGAGTTGAGAGACGACGTCCTTCTCGCTGTCCTTCAGTTATCTCTCAGTGCAGGAGAAAAAGAAAAAAGAAAAAAAAAACGAGTCGAGGGACCAGAAGTACACAGTCTAGTTCACCTAGTGTCGAGCAAAACCAGCAGCAGGAATATTTAGTGTTTCTATAAGACTCAAATTAAGACAAAAATGGTCCTTATAAATCTTTAAGTCTAAATCTTACAGATATCAATCTCCCAACAGACATTAACACATTCTCTCTCGCTCTCTCTCTCTCTCGCTCTCACACACACACACACACACACACACACACACACACACACACACAGTTCACCAATGAGATAGAGCTGAGTTTGGAAAAAGAAAAGAAATCTTCACAAATATACAGATGCGTATCATCCTTTGTGTCACGCGTCCAGACGTTCTTCTGTCACCTCTGGGTCAGTGTGTGATGAGGTCTGTGCGTGTGTGTGTGCGCGCGTGTGTGTGTGTGTGTGTGTATGGGTGTAAGAGGGAGGTTTTTGGTTGAGAGTGGGAGGCAGAGGAGTGAGAGAGGGAGCAATGGAGAGCAGCTCCACCCGGTGGCTCAGTCAGCGTAGTGCATGATGGACTCGACGTAGTTTCCGGGGAAGAGCCCCGTGGTGCCGCTCATGACGCCCTCAAACCAGCCGTCGTCGTTCTTCTTGATGACGTAGATGATGGCTCCTTCCTGGAAGGACAGCTCGTCCTCTTTATCGCGCGTGTAGTCATAGATCGCCACCACTGGGGGGAGAAACGAGAGCAGAAATTACAGAGGGCAGGCGGAAGCGTGGTTTTGAACCCTGCCAAGGTCTATGGTCTTCATCTCGCTATTCGGCAACAAAGTAATTATTGGCACCCTGATGAGAAGGGATTTGAGGGAACATAATGATAACTATAGTCATTAAGCCCAGTATGACCCCCCACTGATTATTTCACTGTATCTTATTTTTGTGCACCTTATTTTATCATATTTTACTTACATTTTATTTGACTGTTTTATTCATTTTAATAATCTATTATTTACATTTATTACATGTTTATTTTACCACACCATACTTATTATTTTTACTTTTTTTTATTATTATAAATATTTTATATACTTTTATCAAGTTTTATTTACTTTTTTTAACTATTATTTTATTTATACTAACTACAGCCCACCCCGTTTACTGTCTGACCGAAGGGTTCAAATTTATCCAGATAACTGCTGATTGTAACCATCGGCTAATTACAAGAGTCCTGTCTTGAACATTTCTCACAGCACTACACAGGGTGCCTTTTTTAAAATATAGCTTTAAAGGTGCAGTTTGTAATGTTTAAAAACTCTGTCAAACTTTGCTTTAGAGCTTAGTCTTTGTTGGTGGAACACTTTCATATCTTGGAAAACTGTGCTCTAGCTTCACATAAGGTTTGTCTCCTGTTTTCTGGCCCAGAAATTAGCCTCACCCCCAGCTGCACAACCCAAACGCTTCATGCAGATGAACCATGGAGTACTCATTTGTGTTTTCTTGTTATGGAAAATTCAATACATTGCCCAAATGTCTGTATTGACCATCATATTATTATAATAAACACACTTTGCCACTGTGTGAGTTCAACAAGCTTTTTATCTGGTTTAAAAACAGCTTTGCATTTCAAAACGGTGTAAAAACCTTTCTCCAGGTAGTTGCGAGGAGCCCATGGCGGATCCTCCTCGGCATACGGGTCACTGTACTCCACCACTGCCGACTCTTCGTCCTCATCGCCCTCCTCATCCTCGTAGTCTTCTGGTGGAGGCGGGGGCGGAGCCGAGTCCACGAACGCCGGCTCTTCCGCAGGGAGCGGAGGAGGAGGCGCGTCTGAGACTGAAGAGCGGAGAAGACATGCAAATGATTAGGGACAACACAGACTGGTGTGAATGACACCTAGAGCATGCACAACTACACAGAATCAGAAGGTAGTATAAGCATGCACCACCCAACACACCTACACCCAATCAAACTATACAACAGACTAATCTATTACTCAACGCTTCTAATGCTAGAAGAAGTAAGCAGAGAACACGCGTGGAGGAAACACTGCATGCACACACACAGTTTATACTGCACACTTACTGGTCTCCTGAACCCGAGCCACAAAGCCCATCAGAGGCAGCTGGGGTGTGATCTGTAATATAGAGGGAGGAGGCGGAGCCATGGGGGCTACCGGAGATGAGGTAATGTGTGAGGGAAGTGTGGTGGAGGGTTGGTGAAAAAAAATAAATAAATAAAATAAATAAATAAATCAGGAAAAAAATAAATAAATTTAGACGAAGGCTCATTCTGGGTCAGAGAAACCACGTTTAGAGTCACTTCCTGTAAAAAAGCAGCCCACCTTGGTTCTGGTTGTAGTGTGGTCCTCCGTTAAGCTGGGTCTGGCTCATGTTTGCGTGAGTATTCTGAGGTACGTTGCTCGGCTGATTGGTGACTGAGGACGGCCGGCGATACGGCAGAGACCCGCCTACCGAGGGTGTGGTTTGCCGTGCCATTGGTCGATTCATGCTGTAGAACTGAGGCCCATTTCCTAGAAGGCAGAAAATGAGGAGGCTCAAAAACAAACATACTGAATGATGAGTTTAGATATGATTACACAACTAAACACATGACTTTTGCAGCTTTCATTCTGCACTAGAGGCTAATGTAGAGAACAAGCACTGTGAAACCTGCCACATCCAAAATCTCCAAATCTTCATATACTTGCTTCAAATGATGTTATGGGCAACATTATTTCTAAAGTACAGAAATTTATTTATTTATCTACCTATCTATCTACTCATCCATGCAGCTACCTGCATAACTATGCACCTATCTATGTATCTCTACATCTATCTACACTATATGGCCAAAAGTATGTGGACACCTGACCATCACACCCACAAGTGTCACTTTCCTAAACTGTTGACCCAAAGTTGGAAGCACACGACTGTACAGAATGTCTTTGTATTACAATTTCCCTTCAATGGAATTAAGCATGACGATGCCACTGTGCACAAAGTGAGCTCCATGAAGACATGGTGTGTGAAGGTTGGAGTGGAAGAACTCGAGTGTCCTGCACAGAGCCCTGACCTCAACCCCACTGAACCCCACCGAACACCTTTGGGATGAACTGGAACACCGACTGAACCCCAGACCTCCTCACCAACATCAGCGCCTGATCTCACTAACGCTCTTGTAGCTGAATGAACACAAATCCCCACAGCCACGCTCCAGAGTCTAGTGGAAAGCTTCCCAGAAGAGTGAAGCTTATTATAACAGTAAATAGGGGATAAATCTGGAACAGGATGTTCAACAAGCACATATGGGTGTGCTGGTTAGGTGTCCACATACTTTTGGCTATTTAGTGTAGCTACGTACCTGTCCACGTGTCTATGCCGCTATACATCTACACAGCTATCTATGTATCTACGTAGATGCATAAATATATAGACACGTAGATGGAGGTATCTACCTACATATCCATCTATGCATGCAATCAAGCTGAACCCTGATATTTACAGATAAAAAAACTGAGTGAGACTTGTGTTACTTGTTATCTACCTCATCCTCTCAGCTTGAGGGCAAAACTAAAGAAGCAAACTTCAGTTGTATAAGAAGTGTTGGTTGATTGAATATGTCTGGGATAAATGGAAAACGTTGAATTTAAGTTCATTTAAACCTGCTGTTCTTGCACAATATCAGATATGCTTGAAGATTCTGAGAGAAAAAAAAAAACTAACAAAATGCACACAACACCAACAATCCATGGAGGAGAAGAGAAATGGGAGGGGTGATGTGACAATCACAGCTGATATATCTGACAGTCCAGACCAGGAAATGATCAGATGATCACTACAGAAGTACAAGTGAAATGAGACACACAAAAAAAAAAAAAAAAAGCACAAAGGAGGTGAAACCCGACACCAGTCAGGCCTTGGACATGAACAATATAAAATGGAGGGAGAGTGTATAGACTTTTTCTCGATTAATGAGGACCCGAATGAGGATGTGGCACAGGAACACGGCGATTTGGGTAGAAGGGACGACTCACCTTGCGCGGTCGCGGTGCCGGTGGTGGGGGGCAGTTGTGGGGGAGGAGGGATCTCAGGGGGAGCAGGGGGAACAGGAGGAGGTGTGGGTTCAGGGGTAGGAGGGGGGGGAGGTGCTGGGGGAGCCGGGATAGACACACTGGGAGGGGGCTTGGGGGGGTTCGGGGGTGTGGAGGCAGTACCTGCTACAGAACAGGCCGCAGAGCGAGGGAGCAGAGCAGAAGAGGAGAGGAAGAACGGAGAGATCAGGAGCAGAGAGCACAAAACGTAAGACGGCAAGAAGGTAGAAACACAGGGAGAAATAAAAGAGCTGATAGTAGTAGCGCAGATCACGTGTCGGTCATAAGAGACAACAATTACAGCAACATATTTACACATGTTCCTTTTTCAGTTTCAATGAAAATTTTAATTATGAATAATAATAATAATCAACTGAGGTCATTTTTTAATTTCATTCATTCATCTTCAGTAAGCGCTTCATCCTGGTCAAGGTTACCGGAGTGGATCCTTCACTGGACGTGAAGCGGGAATACACCATCATGTGCACACACGTTCACACACTCGTTTACACCTAGGGGTGCTTGTTAGTGCGCTTGCACACCTATGAAACTAGATACTGCTCCAAACAGAAAGGTGATGGAGCGCTTACCTGGAAACGCAGTGGGAGGGGCCGGCGTCGGCACGGCAATAGGCACGCCCACACTGCCACTTCCGCTGTTCTCTCTGCTGCTGCTGCGACTGCTTGGGTGACTTCCTCCGCTACTGCCACTGCTGAGATCGGAGAGAGAAAACACAAAGGAACGAGATTGTGAAATGTCTACTCACATGCAATCCAGCACACATCAGGTGGAAAAAAATATCAGGTTAAACTCAGTGCTGGGCTAAAAAGTTCAGTTTATAGCACTACTTTTTAGGAAGGTGACCTTTGGCAGCACGGCAGCTATAAATGTCTTTCAGTCCAGGACGATCAATTAGCTTTGTAAGGGAAAGCCACAGACAAGAAATAGAACACTATAAAAGGGTTTAAAATAGCACCATGGACCAGGACATGATTCAATGATCACATTACAGCCCGGAAACCCGAGTGTCTGCATTTTATTCTACATTTATCTCTTTTCCAATGAGAGCGTGTAGTAACATGCTGCTGGGAGCTGTGTGAAATATCATCTCGCTCTCGCTGTTCCTTTCAGGCTGATCCCTTAAGAAGTCGGGGAGTAAGAGTTCCGCTCAAAGAGACAAAGAGGAAAAAAGACGCTGAAAGAGAAACAGAAGGAGTGAGAGGAGAAAAAAAGAGAGAGAGAGAGAGATCTTCTTAAAAGGATGTCATGGCTATTTAAAAGGTCAGAGGATGAAAAAAGCAAAAAGCCAAAGAGAGAAAGAAGGAAAGAGGAATTTAGTGAGTCGCTAGTTAGTGATTTTCACCAAGACGCGCCAACAGAGACGAAAGACAAAAAAGGCAGACAGGATGACAGCACACAGAGCTGCAGAAACGAAGAGAGAGAGAGAGAAAGAGAGAGAGGGGGGGGGAAGAGGATGGATAAGTAAGGGATAACGTTTGCTCAGATAGAATATCACCTCTATGAATGCTAAGTGTGCTGTTGTTGTTGGGGTGTGTGTGTGTGTGTGTGTGTGTGTGTGTGTGTGTGTGTGTGTGTGTGTGTACCTGTACGTGCGGGTCCTCTGATTAAAGGAGGCGGTGCGTGCCGGGCTCTGGAGGGGCGGAGCTGTGGTGCGGGTCGGGCTCGGCACATAGTCGTTAGGAACGACGGGGGGACGCACGGGTTCAAGCGTCCTGTAGGGGGAGTGGCGCCTGCCGGGGGGGCGGGGTCACAGTTTAACATCTCTTGATGGCAATAATAACGACGCCCCCCTTAATGACATCTGATCATTTATAACTGACTGCCAGCTGTGTTACCATGGTGACAGTGTGAAGGGGCAGGGTATGAGGAAAGGATCACACAGTAAAAGGGGTGCAACAGGAACAAAACATCAGCATTAAGTACACAAGCACATGAAATACACGACATTCCGAGTGTGACAAACCGACAGTTTACAGGTTGTTTTCCAACGCGGCCTGTCGGGGAAGAAAAGCGCACACGTTTAGAGGGAAGAGAACACAAAACGAGTCCACGAGTCCACAAGTAAAAAAAAAAAAAAAAAAAAAGAATAAGAGACATTAAATCTTTGTGAGTGAGAATTTCCAGGACCATCTGGACTGAAGCGTATTGTCCAGGGAATGTACTGTAAAATAACAGAAATGCCGAACCTAGGCAGAAATCATGGACGAGAAATGATGTTTTCTGATTTTAACTGTAAAGTGAGCCTTAGAAAAAAAACATTTTAGCTGAGTGACACCTGGGAATGTGTGAAGGGACGGTGCATCGTGACATCACTTAACTGGCTGTTTGCAAAAAATGCATTTCCATAGAACTATGCCTGAGTCTGCAGTATGGGTCACTTAAAAAAACAAACACCAGCTCAATTCTCTGATCATTACCATACAAGAAATGTCTGAATGGGCGTGGTCTAATATTCTAATGAGCAACTGACTGACCGGTATTTATCTCAGGTGAAGTAAGAAATTAGTGCAAGTCCCCTTGAAGAGGCGAGAGATCAAATCAACATGAATATAGACTTCAGGAGAGGAAATTACTGCAATCCAATAAACAAGCAATCTCTCTCTCTCTCTCTCTCACACACACACACACACACACACACACACACACACACACACACACACACACACACACGTACCCGATGGTGCCCTTCCCCGGGCCTGGAGGGCTGGGTGGTTTCTGGGTAGGGGCACCTGTGCGTGGGGTCGTGCCGGCCTTCATGTTCTGGGCATTAACCTGTAAAATTCAAATGTCAAGGTGTGGCTTAGACTGTCCTTATTCATAAATCTGCAACACACACACACACACACACACACACACACACGCACGCACGCACGCACGCACGCAAAGAGATACCTGAACGACGCCTTACCTTGAACCTTAACAACCACTACATTGTTATGAAGCAACAGAGAGAGGCAGAGAGAAAAGAGAGGGTGTTAAGAGTGCAGAGGATTAGATAAACACGTGAGTAACACGTAACAGCAAACAGCAAGGTTAGAGAAGGTTTAAAGAAAACGTTATTGCAGTTAAACACAACGTTCTGCGCCGGTGTACCTTCACGCCGTGTCCTACGTCGTCCAGCAGGCTGTAGTCGATAGGCTTGCGGATGTAGCGCACAGGCCTCTCGGGATTGGCTGGAGCGATGATCTTGTGTGTGCGAGAGGTATTCTTATTGGTAGTGAGGATGCCAATCTCACGCCTGGCCACCTTCTCTTTGTGGATGTCCACCGTCTAGAGAGTGAGCAGAACATTGGGCCTCATTCGCCAATCTTTTCGTAAACGGAACTAAAAATTCCTGCCAGATTCACAAAGGTTTCAGTAACACTGATTTTCAACGTACTTGCGTTGATTAATGCTAATCAGCAATAAAAAAAAATCCAAACATGTTCATATGACAGCTGATTTTCATAACAAAACAGCGCAAAATACACAAAAAGAGCACCAAGTGAGGTGTACACCAAATCTTCCAATAACGCAGCTCAGCCACTGCAGCTACCACTGACACACACGACCTCTTTCTGCTTTTACAGGGTGCCATTACTTCTGTTTTAATTGAGTCGCAGTCTTATCAATTTTAATTTATGGATTTTTTTTTAAATAGAGCAAATATAAACCGTAGACTAAAGTTCACGAGGTTCTCCTTGTTTTTTTTCCCAAAGGAAAAACATTTTCATTTTCATTTCTGAATTTTCATGAACACCGTATTTCTTGAATAAATTCTTTTGTATTCTTTTTGTAGTGTGATTTTATATATATATAAATATTAGAAAAGTGTACTGTAACATCAAAATTATCTCAACATGTACATCACCCACCCTGCTGAACACTGCTTACTGCATGTGTGTGTGTGTGTGTGTGTGTGTGTGTGTGTGTGTGTGTGTGTGTGTGTGTGTGCACCTGTGAGATGTGGTTGATGGAGGACTCCATGCGGCGTAGCTGAGACGCCTGGATGTCGAGCATCTGCAGCACATTGTTGGCAAGTGTGTTGATCAGGTAGGCGACGCTGGCCAGGGACTGAGTAGTGTAGCTTTTAGTCTCCTCTAACGCTCTTTGCTTATCGGGAGACTGCAGAGAGAACGAGGAGGAGAGATTAAAGCCGGAGCGTAATTAATGACTCCCACTGGTGACATGATGCCAAGTGATGACAGGGAATGATGCGTAGCTACGTTCTTAACAGGGTTCCCATCCACCTGCTGGTAAAGAAACACTCCAGAGATTTATTTCTAGCCACAGTAAATAAATGAGAAATAAACAATTGGAGTTTGAATTATTTTTTAACATTTCGTCTAAACAGGAAGTCTAACTCCCGGGATGTGTTGCCTTTCTATTCCAACACCAACCTCCTTTCTCTCCATTTCTCTCTCTCTCTCCCACACACACACACACACACACACACACACACACACACACACTCATTCATGACTGATCTCCAAGTGACAGAAAGAGCGTAAACACTGAATCCAATCACAAACCAGAAAGCCGTTAACCAAACCCACGCTAGGGCGCCACCTTATTGGACGCCTTCAGCCATCGATCATTTTGCGCCAGTGTAACCATGGCGATGCTGTCACTTCAAGGAAGAGTGGACGATAAATGGGAGAGGGTGTAAATGTACGCCCGCGTGTGTGTGTGTGTGAGGAAACGTGGGCGCATGGATAGTGAATAGTGCAATCTGTCGTTCTTTAAAAAGACAAAAATAAATCCTAATTGCGGAACTGATTTAAAGGCGGACCGTTTGAAAGAACCAGATGTATATTTCTGTACCTGTGCTCTTTTTTTTTGCCCCTTTTTAATATTAAAATTGTATTAAAAGTGCATCGACATGTTACAGGGCTTCCTTTGTTGTATGTAGACCTGCATACAGATGTGTAAAAATAGATGTAGATAGCAGGCTTTAAAAAATGGAGCACGCTGCCATTTAAAGAAACCGCATCTCTGAGGAGATCATGAAACATTTTTTCTCTTCAGTTTCCTCTTGCGTTGCACAGTACAAAATTTTAACGTTAAATCAGCTGCTTCCAGTCGGTTTGTAATTAAATGTTTGGGTTTTTTTTTAAATGCTGTGACAATTTATCATGAAACCCATATTATATCTTTATATCACCCAGCTCTACTCTCACCTCAGCCCAGGACACCGGTTGGACTTTTAAACAAACAAACAAATAAATAAATAAATAAATAAGTAGGTTAAGCAAACAGAAATGGACAAAAATAAACCCTTACTGATTTTTATTTTCTCCAATATGGCTAAGATAATGTTTTTTACTACATGATAGAGCTGGGTGATATAATGATATAATATTGATACTGTGATAAATTGCAATTACAATACACTTTTTTATGTAATTTTCTTTTTTTTTTTATTTCTTAAATCATTATTTTTTTATTTTAATTACCAACAAATCTGAAAGCTGATGTAATGTCGTTCAATTTTGTATTCATTCTTAAAAATTGTTAAATAAAAAACAAAAATTCTGTTCTTCAGTGAAAAATATTGTTTTTTAAGAAATATATATATATATATTTTTTTTTTTAAATATATACATAAATCTATTATAAATTTGTTTATTAACAAAAATTGTTTTTAATGCAACTCTAGTCTTTTGCTGGCGATTTGTGAGCGAACCTACTGCACATATCATCGTGATACGTATCGTGTATCGTACAAATGCGCTGGAGTATCGCGATGTGATATTTCTGCCATAATCGCCCACTGCTGCTCCGTGTGGAAAGATATTGGACGACATTTTCCCAGTCAACTAACGAATTCATAATTTGTCTACAACCAACATCTTCCACACAAACCCCCACAACGGCTTCCGGAAACTTAACGCTCTAACACTGAGTACCGAGTCGCACTGATTCGGTCTTTTCTTTATGCAAAAATGGTCAAACGGTCATTCTGCGAGCAAATCGGTCTGAAACATTGAGGCGATGAGGAAAATGACACGAAAACGAAGGCGCGACTGAAAAATCACACACAGGCAGAAGATCATCTCCAGAGCTAAAAAGAGAAGAGGAGAAAACGCTTGCACTCGAGTGTAAAATAAGCAACAAAAAAAAGATTTTTAATGAATGCTCTACACTCCAGGTGTGTAAATGATACAGATCTGTGTTTCCTGCTGCTACAGGAATGAACACACACTCGCTGACAGGAAAAAAAAAAAAAAAACATCTGTGATGCTTTTGGGAATCAGGTCCTGGTCCTCGGAGGAGGAATCTCACATCGCTCAACTGATCTACACAAAACGAACATTAGGCTATAGATATACACACGCTCCTTCCAACACAAGGTTAAAAAAAGAAAAAAAAAAGGAAAAAGAAAAAGAAGAAGTCGTCATAACTCTGATAATGGAGTTAGACGAAGTACAAAGACGCTTTGCATAACCAGTCTGTCGTGTTCAGAGTCACTGAGCAAACAGGCTTCAGCGAAATATCTATTCAGACACAGCGTTTCAATAACGAATAACGTGGAAAAAAACTATTTTTTGCTCACTACAGCTCCATATATATCTGTTTTTCATCATATTCATATTCTACATTTCATTCCTCTAAAGACTGCTAAACTTTCTTAACATATAGTCCACTAAATTTTATTATATTCTGTTTTTATGTAGTATCGTTGTTGCACTGTGGGACGAGGCACTAAGGATGCAGTCATGCTTTTATTTTATATTTTCCTACATTTTTATAGTTCTATATTTATGCTCATAGTTGTTTACTTTACAAAGAGTATTTTAATTTCTTGTATTTTTGCTGTTTTCCATAAAGAGACGTCTATCTATTTAACATTTAAGGAAGGAGTCTCCAGTGTCAGCGGTAAAGTTGTACATTCTTCTGTGAAGTTTTCCACCACGGTAAAGTCTTCAAAACAGACTTTCACGCTTTCTCTATTCCCCGTTAGCACGTCAAGCTTCACTGTGCTGTGAGAGGAGATATAAGAGAAGCTGGTGAGAGAACATCTGTTTACAGCTGCACTGCAAATATCCCCGCAGTGACGTCATCGCGGGACACGACCTCTCGCTTCTCACAGGAATAACGAAAAAACAGCACCAAGCAACAAATCAGCACCGAAACCACTAAACACATCATAAACAACTCTGTCTAAACGTATTTCATATATTTTATAGTGGAGTTCCCCTTTAATTATGGCTAAGGTTTTCTTTCTAATACTCTAGCTATAATTCTCACTAGCTTCTGGATACCTTGTGCAAATCAACTACCCGATATAAACTTGAAAAAAAAACGAAAAACAAACTATTAATATATAGTTATTGACGTATCTAAATGTTATAACTCTTTGAAATGAGCTAATAAAGAGATACCTAGCGAGCTAGCTTTATATTAGCACACACGCAGAATTTGCTCAATTCTACAACAAAATGGCGGCTTAATACAACAAATAAAACGGAAATACGCGTCTCGTTTATATCTTGCAGCTTTAAATTAATAACAGTAACAAACACATCGTTATGTAATGCAACCCAGCCATACTATCGTCGACTAAGCCGCCGAGTTAGCCTCGCTAGCATCACTGGCTGTTTGCATCATTCCACAGCAGTCAACAGCACTCAATGGCTGAATCCCAAATAGCAGCCTACAGTGTTTCACTGCGCACTACATGTGACGTAGGGGCCATTGCGTCATGCCCTATGTAGCGCACTCCTTTAAGCACTGAGCGGCCATTTGGGATTCGACCATCATTTCGAGCCTCCCGAGCAAATTTACTACGCTGGAGGTTCTCTATAAACGGAGATTTGGCGAATACCTGAATGTAATTGCTCTCGCAATATTCGGCGACTCGCTCTAAATTCGCATAGCTGTCCAGTAAAGCTCCTCTGCCCGCAGGAATCTCTTCTTCCAGAAGCATTTGTAACTCCGCCATCTTCACATCTTTTCCTAGCTGCCTGTCACACAATCCCCGATCTGCGGCCCCAGGATTTCGGGAGCGCACTGCGCATGCGCGGTGTAGAGCGCTACGCATGCGCAGTGCGTTCATGTACGCCTCATGACGTTTATATCATGTTATATTGATTTGTTTTGGTGGTTGGGGAATTTCACACTAATCGTATGGTTAAAAAGCCCAATTTTCAAGGTTCTATGCAGATTCAATGTATAACAAATAAGAAATAATATTTTTTATGTCTACTAACAATGTATTTAACAATGTATGTAATAAGTTATTCATTTGTAAACCGTTTTATGTGGAGCATGTGTAATTTTTATGTTTAAAAATGTCTTGTTCCAAGTTGGTATAATTTTTTAAAAATCCTCAAGACAGCTACAGCTGAATGCAAAGGTTTGTACTTCCCTGTTTTTTGTTGTTGTTGTTTTTTTTTAAATAAATAATTCCAAGAATAAAACATGATCATGCATTAAGGTCTAATATAATGTCTGGATATAATCAATCCAAAACACAAGACAAAATCAACTGACAAACAGTTTTAAAAAATATAAAGTCAAAATTCTGATGTGATCCTCTGGTCTCTGGATGTAAGAAAAATTAGGAATAAATGGTACAAAGACATACAAGTTAATAAAAATATTTTTACCACAGATGTATGACTAATGTATCACACTAATGTATGTATCCATGATTGTGGCTTAACCCTAGTAATTTTTTTTATAAAATTAAACTTTTTTTTTTTTTTTTGAACACAAACTAAAAACCTGCATATAACATCCATTCCATATATGTATTAATTATGATCTCTTATTTTTGACAAGGTTTCTTTACTGAAAGTGGCTCTTAAATGACCAGCAGCGTTGAAGGTAACGTGGTTGATTTTCTTTCTTTTTTCATAGAAATATCATAGAATTAGAAACCATGCTCATGGCATGAGAACATTCTAATGATTTACTTAAAACGATTATTTTTTTTAGTGAATAATTTACCCTCAGTTGATAAATCAGGGAATACGGTTGTCAATATCACTGAAAAAAAAAGAAAAATAATAATAGAACTTTTCTTCTTCCCGTGATCTTCAGGAAATTGGGATGTTGCCGCGTCTTGGTGAACATGTGACTTATGGAGTAACTCAGCGCACAGGAGATTTTTATTAATGTTTTTAAAGTTATTTA
>CM040976.1:31499719-31537461 GCA_022985145.1 Pangasius djambal | reverse complement strand
GTGAATAATTTACCCTCAGTTGATAAATCAGGGAATACGGTTGTCAATATCACTGAAAAAAAAAGAAAAATAATAATAGAACTTTTCTTCTTCCCGTGATCTTCAGGAAATTGGGATGTTGCCGCGTCTTGGTGAACATGTGACTTATGGAGTAACTCAGCGCACAGGAGATTTTTATTAATGTTTTTAAAGTTATTTATCTGATATATGTTCATAGGTTGCTGTGAAGGGAACTTTACCTGCGTTTAAAATGTCTTTTACCTTTATTTCCAGTATATACCGTAAACATGTAAGTGGGACACAAACAGCACACTGATTCCCCAATCACTGTAATGTCAGTTTATTTCTTCCTCACCATTAATATCTTAAAATTATTTGACTATCTTTATTACAAACGTGATTAAGAAACATTTGTCTTCTTCATTTTGTCCAAAGGGTGTGCAAATTTCTGCACTCAGCTATGTACAATTACAGAATGCACAAATAAAGAATTCTTCTATTAAACCGTAACAAACTTATTTACTATTACTAAAAATAACAGCAAAGGAGATAATTTTCAAGAATGGAATGACCTGAACAGTAACAAACTGCAGAAAACAAGTTAAAAGCAATCAGGTATTAAATGACTCATTGAAATGACTCATTAGACCTCGTATCAACTAATACTTGATAAGGCATTAGAAATTACTCTCGTCCAGTGGTCATGCCTGATGTTATGAGCAACAAACTCGTCAAGACTCCGACACCACGGCACTACGCTCGACGTCCTTCAAAGTGTCTCTTCAGAGTGTCCTTTATGGTTGTCACAGTTCCTCTTGCTCACTGTGATCCAGGTGTCGTCTTTCGGCGTGGCCACAAGCTCGTACCTGGACTCCACCACCTGGTCCTTGAGGCGGTGCAGCCGCAGCCTGCGCACCAGCGAGCTCAGCAGCACCGCCGCCACCGTGTACGCAAACCTGAACGGCGAAGGAAGGAATGAAGGAAGTGTGTTTTATACTTTTTTTTTTTTTTAAATAAATATTGCCACCTGGGAAATCATTAACTGGCAACAGGTTTCACAAAACTCTTTTTCTGAACCATCTGCATAAGGAAACCTTTTTTTAATACATCATCACAAAATCACAGTGAAATCATCCTGTAGTAATGAGTACGGAGTTAAACGCTGAAAATGCGCCACATTTCCAGCAAATATTTCCTCATTTTACCTCAGTTCAGGGCAGGCCTGATTTCCCGAAAAGCCCAACAGCGAGAAGCTCTTCATCACCGTCTCATCTGTAAATCGATCTGGATCGAACCTGCACGGGCACAGACACGATCACATACTCAGAGAATGAAAAAATCAGTCAACATGGCCTCCTATACAAAATGAAATGAAACAGATCCATTCACGTTTTTGTGCCGTAAACACTGTTTGGATCAATCTGGATTTAACTCAGTAGCCGAGAGTCACTGTGAACTCAAGAGGATGGTCTCTCAAAGAACTATTCATAGATTATCCAAATGAGCACAAACAAATGACAATGAGCTTAAACAATTTTGTTTTATATGCGGTTTTAACATTACAACATCATGGAGGCGAAATATTATTACATCTATCTGGATATATGCATACACACACACACACACATACACACACCTGTACGGTAATGTCCAAGTGTCTGCGTCCTGAAGGACAACACCGAGAGCGTAAATAACCAAAGTCTGTTTGAGAGGAAAAAAAACAAATAATTACAGCAACACACACTGACTAATCCCCAAATTATCCCCAAATCCTGGACAATGTCTTTTTTTAAAACGCTCTTTTACACACCGCTAGACTTTATTCTGCTGAATAATTACCAGTGATTCTTCACGTGATAAAACATTATACTTTTATACTAAAATTATACCAAAAAAAAAAAAAATCCTTAATAAATAAATAAATAACTATTTATACATTTCCTACACTTACAATGCAGATCCATGTGCTTTATAGAAAAAAAAAGACAGAAAAGAGACAAATAAATAGAATATAAAAAAAAAACAAATAAAATTATTAAAAAATAAAAAGTATGATAAATAAAATAAATAAATAAAGTAACAATTTTTTATAACATAATGCATATAAATAAAATAATCGTTTTTATGATAATTTTTTATAATAAATGTTATTATTGCTAAAGTGAATACATATGTTTCAGGTGTGTTCAAGTCATAAAAGTGTGAATGAATCTAATAATTAAATAATTAACGTCAGGGTGGTGTGATGTGAAGCAGAGTCATTGTTACCACCCTGAAGTTGATTGTTTTCCTATCACAGCATGTCCCAAAGTGTTTTACATATTAAACGTGTCAGCATAAAGACTACTGACCTCTTTAGGAATAACGTGTCCAGCCACCTTGCCTTCCACCTCCTGCAGTCTGGCGGCGATCGGGGTGAGTTTGGCCGTGCGTACCGTCTCGTTCAGGACCTGCTGGCAGTACCTGCAGAGAGACAACACCGCTACAGAGTTACTCAGCCAAGTCTACAGGCAGTCCATCACTACAGCACTCAGGAGCGCCCTCTAGCAGTCACGTGCATGGAAGAGGCTCAGGACGGACCTGAGCTGTGGAATCTTGTCCAGGGACACAGGCTCATCACCCAGCACCTCTGCTAATTCCTCGTGCAGTTTCTCCTGCACCGCCTCCGACAGGGACAGAAAGTGCACTGCCCAGATGCACACTGGGAACAATCAGAGGAAAAAAACTGAGAGAGAAAAAAAACAAAACACAGAAAGAAACAGCAACAACAGCAGAGAGAAGTCAAATACCGAAACAAGGCTCCGAATGACTTTATTTACCATGTGCTCTTATACCACAGCAATGATGAATTAGCTATCTATAACAGCAGCGATGTTTCGCAGACGTTCCACAACATTAACTGTAACTACAAAATGGATAAAAAGTATGACGTGTCATTATATAATAAATAAAAATTCTCCGAGTTGGCGGATTGCTGTGGAGGAATAAAGAACTTCGGGATGTGCTGAACGAACTTATAAATGACCGTGACATGAAAAATGTCTTCACGAAGCTACCACATGTTTCAAAAAGTTCCGATCATAATTCCTCTCTGAATTTGGCAAACCGGGGCAATAACCAGGGAAGTGCAAGCTGCAGAATGAAACGCTGAGATTTCCTGCAGGGAATCGAAGTGAAAGAAAGAAAGAAACGCTGAGAGAGGAAGAAGCAGCTTACGGTTTGCAGTGATGACTGAGCCAGCGAGGGTGAACACCATGCTCTCTTCCATTACCTGAGGAGAAAAAAACAGTACACTAAACACCATTTAAACAGAAGTACAAAGCTAAAGTTTCACCGATTTTCTTTTCAAATGCCACAAACTTCCGTCCTTAAGCCCGGCCTTGACACTGTTTCTCTAACTTCTTTTTTTTTTCCTGCACTTTTTTCCCCACCCGAATAAATCAGAGGGATGTAAACGTTCGCACTGAATTGTAACTATGACTGAATACTGTGTATAGATCAGTCTCTGTGGCGTGTGCTGCTGTGACGTCACCTGTCGCTCTGACAGTTTGGCCTGCAGTAAAGAGTCCATGAAAGCCGACTGGCTGGAACCACGCCCACTTCTCTCTTTTATAACAGACTTCAGCATGGACTCCATCTCAGACAATGCTGTAAACACACACACGGTCAGTCTGAAGTTACTGAAATGAACTACGTACAACAGATATGTAAGGAATTAAACACTTATGTGTGCGCTGCTATAAGAAAATAATCAATGAAGAGGCGGAATTATTGTTCTCATCCCAAAGTTAATTATTTTCCTATACCAACGGTTTACCAACGATTACAGTGTTTCATGTATTAAAGAATGATGCATCATATTTTCTATTTGTTTACAGTTATATTTAATGTCATGGGACATCAATGCACAAGTCAGTTAAAGTTATTATTTACGTTATATCAGCTATAAACATTCATTCCCTCACCAGCCTCACTTTTTGCGCTCTGAAATAAAATAAACAACTTGTCATGTTACCAAGAAAATAGCTGTTACTATAGAAACGGTTATGTATTAGAACAAGCGCATTGATCTGAACATGTGATTTGTCTTGCAGATGAAACCGCTGGCCGAGCTGCTGTTATTGAAAATAAATCAACACCTCGTGACCAATCAGAATCGAGAGCTCGACACCGTCACTCACCGCTCTCATAGTGCGCCTTCCTGCTGGAGCTCTTCTCCATAGAACCATCCAGGTAGCCTTTTCCGATCTCTGACCAGATCTACGCGACGAAACAATAACTTCTTTCTTATTACAAGAGAACACAATCTTGGCGTAAAGCGTAAGGGCGTGTAACTACTCACGGCCTCGTGGTTCTTGCGGAAGCGGATGACTTCAGCATCCTCAGCGAAGCGACTGCCCATGGCGAGCTGAGTGACAGCCTTCATGGCCAATCCTAGCAGGTGAGCGCAGAGGGGCGTGTGCTGGGACTTTGGATATGACTGCCACTTTTCAACCAACTCCTCGACCAGCTGCAAACACAAGAGCGCAAGGATTACAGTAAACCAAAATAAACCAAGGAATTCAGCTGCATCTCAGTAAACACAGACTTAGTGCCGTACTTTGAGCAGAAGAGGGAAGTTATTCTCCAGTGTTTTGTTAATAGCCCCTTCGTACACTTTCTTCCTCATCAGCGCCTCGGTCCCTCCCACACCTGCTCCTGACTGGTAACCGAGCAAGGACTTGAGCATCGTCTCAAAGGAATCCGCTAAAGAAAGAAAAGAAACAAGTGCTAAAACCAAATTAAAACTAAACGGTTGGGTGCAACAGTTTGCATAACCTTCGAATAAAACGACAAAGCCAGAAGACTTTTAGTGTTGTTCAGTATGACGAATGTTTCTTCAGTGTCACAGATAACTAAACAGTCCTGCAGTGCATCTTAAGATAAGAGAGTTATGGCAGAACTTATTTCCAAACTAATTTTCTGTTTGGATTTTCTCGTTTTTGAATACACACACATTTCATTTTTATTTTCTTGGAATTCTGGGTTTGGGAAACTTTTGCACTCGACTAAATCCTGCACAAGAGAAAATCATGTAACTGATCATGTGTGTAAAGTAGTGGCTGTAAATACCCAGGCTGTGATTATTTATTTTTTAAAATGTAGTCACAGTGGTGAAAAATCACAGCTCACCATGATCATAATCTTAACTTATACTTGTTTTTGAGCTCTTGAGTTCTTCTCATTTAAATTAAATGGGTCTAATCCAAACCTCGACAACTCAAAAATAAATCTCTGATAAAAAACGTCACCTTGAAACTAATGTGTTCTGTTAGCGATAAGTTCAGGAACAGAAACGACCTTGGCTGCAATAAATAGACAAAATATTACGGTATCATTTTAAATTTCATGAAATAAGAGGGTCTGTGGAATTTATTTTAGAGTTAAAGCAGTTCTTCGGGGTTTTTATTATTTATTTATTTATTTTTGTTGTTCTTCGGGGCATTTGAAAACTCTGTTAGCTCTCATTAAAGCGTGAACTCGAAGATGTTTCGCCACTCACTGGTCCAGTTGGGGTTGATGTGCTGTTGCAGTTCATCTACAGAGCCCAGACTCACTACTGGTCTCCGCCCGAACCAGAACGACGCCACAGGACCGAACCGATCATGAAGCCCAACCAGGAACTCGTGCAGGCTTCCCTGGTTTACAATGTCTTGCAGGTTACCATCCCTAAAAGGAAAAGAAAGCTTAGCAGAGAGTGTGTGTTGGTGTTTGTGGTTGTGTTTGTGTTTGTGTGTGTGAAAGAGAAAGGTCAGGGAGAGGAACTGGTTTTGTGTTGACGCTTACTTCTCTTCAGTTGGGTTCAGGCCAGGAACACCAGAAGCTCGCCTTGATGACTGGGGAGAGTAAATTAGAGGTCAGTATATGAAAGGTCAATGCTACTCTAATATCTGCTATCTACTGGACGTGCAAAAGTTTGCACACCCTTCAAAGTTCAATGCAAAGGTTTGCATACTCTTAAGACAAATATTAATGAAATTATTCCTCCCACTGCTCAAAAACATACTAGTAGGGAGATTAGTGTCCCTTATTTGCTGGTGTCCCATCCGGGGTGTATTCCCACCTCATGACGAGTATTCCCGGGATGGGCTCCGGATCCACCAGGACCCTGACCAGGATAAAGCGCTTACTGAAGATGAATGAATGAATGAATGAATGAACTAGCAAGATATTATTCAGGGATTTTTATGCCCATCCTCTGCTTTTACAACTCCTCCAATCTCTTTTTTTAATCATTTCAGTTATAATATTCACCTCCAATTGTTATAATTTAGCCAGATGTTATAATATGGCCAGTACATACAATACAGCCAGATGTGATACACTTCCGCCTTTTTCAGTTCAGGTCTGCAGACTGACACGATGAAAGTGAAGTTACAATAAAATAAAAGTTGCAATACAATAAAGTTACATTGCTGTTGCAGGATGCACTCTCGTTTAATCTCGTCTCATTCGTATTTGTAGAGAAATTGGAAAAAAAAAAAAAGAGGTACAATTAGATTAACATTAAACTATAGGGGCACAAACTTTTGCACGGAACTGTATAACCGACTGTCTACAGCCTCAGATATGGAGCATGAAGTTTGCTTTAATATCTTCTGCACTTTAATTCTCAGAATGTTCAGTTTCTGTCAAATACTTCACAGAACAACAAGTGAAGAACTTCTACACTTGAACAGAAATGAGCTAGCTAGAATATTTACAAAGCTAAGCATTTATTTTACAAAATTCTTACCGGATATAAATACAGCACAGCACCGACCAAAATAACGACAAACGTCACGGCAAATATAGCAAAGTCCAACATATTTGCAGGCTTAATTACTGTTTTTGCAGGCTTATTATTCTTTTAAAAGTTAAAATGAACATTAGGTCACTTAGCTAAGATAGCTTAAGCTGTCACGTATTAGCCGTTAGCTAGCTAACATAAACAGGCTAACTGGGTACCACGTCTGCAAAGCAGTCACCGACCCTCGAGTTCGGCTATCGATTAACAAGACTAGTAAACGGTTAATCGACTGAAATGGCCCAGACGTAACCAACTGATTAATGAAAACATCGATGGCTGGGGAGGTTTCCAGAGCACCATTTACAGGAGTGTCAGCTTTTCAATTTCATTTAAAAACCCAGATGGTATTCCATGATTGTTATTTTATTTTACTTTTTATTATTGCTTATACTATTTTGTCCTAGAAATTATATTTTGTATATACTAAATAATTTTTTTTGTGAAAAAAAACAAACAATAAAGCCTATATCCAAAATGTCACTGTTTGTCTTTTTCTAAAATTCCCATATTGACAATAAAGACTTTTCTAATTAAAAAAAAAAAAATCTTCCCCACCCAAAAAATGTGAATCAGTTGCTCGGCTTAATCTTTTAATTAATTTATATATAAAATAATAATAAAATAAATAAATAAATCAACCAATCAATCCTGAATAGCATTGTATTTTCCAAAAAAAAAAAAAAAATCCCATACTGACAATAAAGAATTTTTCCCTAAAATAAAAAGTTTTTAACCCTTAACAAAGGAAACAAGGAACTTTATATGAGCTTCCTCACATGTTGTAGCTTGTGGGAGAGACCACAGACTAATTAACTACCCCAAAGCAGGGTTGCCAGGTCCTCAGTGAAAACCACTTCCTGTAAAAACAATCCATTTTTTTATATTTTATATGGATGTACCATAATTATAATACCTAATTTTGACAAATAAACCATTTTGCCTGTTAATTCACTACATTATTCATAACCACTGCTCATTTACATCGTTAATAGACCATACATTTATCAAATCACTTTACTGTCACTTCATCATAACCACAAGTGTACAGGTGGTGAAAATCTTGGGTGCATTCTCCACAGCTGTGCAGTATAAAATACAAATATACAGACCACAATATACACAATAAACACCTGTACGGTATGTACCGTATTCACATAATACAATCTATCTATCAGTCAGAGTCCAGTGTAAAAGTAAAAGATAGAGTGGGTTGTGCTAGTGATGGCGTTATTTTATTTTTTTTAAATCCATCTTGCCTATGTGGCTTGCAAAACATTAATATCTAACGTATGCAAAACAGCCAACCCTTGACCCACAGTGATGACCTGGCAACCCTAAAGCCTCTTAAATAGTTCTCAGGTGGTGTTGGAAAGCTTATTTATTTAGGTAAAGATGGTAGGTAAGGTGTTGCCTGTGCTGGCATTAGTTTATTTTGTTCTATATGCCAGTTTTTGTAATGCCCAAGTGCCACATGTCCCATTATGGCAAATGCCATCTTTCCAGTCAGCTAGGATGAGTGATCATGTGGTTGAGAGCCGGTTAACACAATCAGGAGCCACTCAGCAAGAAGGAAACCTGCCTCAGGTATCTCTCCCAGAGAGAAATCGATCATGGCAGCAGATCCAAAAGGTCTCTGAAGCTTCACAGCACTGTGAGGTGGATGAATCTTCCCGGGTGGGTTGTGGTGAACCTGGCATCAGTCCTGCTGACTGTGAAGCACTTGATTGTTGTCATGATAACAGACAGCGCAAGCAAGCTTACAATGGCCCCATGTGCTATTATGGAAAGGCAGGTGAGAAATGGAAACTAAATTGCTTTTTGGTCACTATCAGTTCATCATTCTAAACCAATGTGATTTGTGTTTTGGTTTTGAAGTGCCTTAATTTCTTTAGCAACATATTCTTGCACTAACAAATCTGTAACAGTTTGCATGATTAAATAATAAGGAAATACTCAAAGGGTAAGCTTGGTGTTTGGTTGAGTTCATTAAAATCCAACCACATCCCAATCAATCCCACTGCCTTTGCCAAGGAACATTGGGTGAAAACATTACCTGTAGTTAACAAACAGTTTCTCAATCATTAGCTGGCAGAAAAATCCTACTTGGTCTAATTTACTACCAGCTGGTGAAATGCAAGCCAAGCTGGAGTCTCAATTGTCTTATGTTGGAGTTTAGATTTATTTGGAATATTCACCAACTGCTGTCTGATCCTATAAAAGTCACCTTATGACTTGGTAAAATATTTAGATTACAGACATGTAGTGAAGTAGTGTTTGGAATTGTAGTAAGTACAATAAAAGTTAAAATATATATATATATAAGTAAAGAAAAACTCCATTAGGACTGGG
This sequence comes from Pangasius djambal, assembly GCA_022985145.1. Taxonomy (NCBI): domain Eukaryota; kingdom Metazoa; phylum Chordata; class Actinopteri; order Siluriformes; family Pangasiidae; genus Pangasius; species Pangasius djambal. Next base: position 31,528,283 of record CM040976.1, on the reverse strand, counting down.
TTCCTGTGAGACCCCACAAAAGTCACATGAGAGGGTGGTTTTTATTTTAGTTCAGGTTCAAGCAGGGGAAAAAAGGGCCATGCCATTAACATAGGAGCATACTGGACATGGCAAGTCGCTCCTGCGGCTCAGCATTCATTCGTCTTGAGTAAATGCTTATATATTGGTTGGGGTTGCAGTGGTCTAAATTACTAATTTGCTTATATTTTAGGAAATGGAAGCAACTAAGCTCATTAGAAAATCAGTTTCAACATATTTTGGCATTAGTAAATCTGCATAACTTTGAATGCCATACAAAAATGTAGAGTTAAGGTTAAGGTTGGTGTTGGGTTGAGTTAGTGAAATCACAACAATCACATTGGCTCAAAATTCATACAGATGTCTCAAGAGATCAGACTGATATTTATAGAATGACCCAATTATATCTAGGTCTTGTGAATGTGCCTGTTTAACTCCAAAAATGGCAAGGTCACACGGGTCACTGGCTGTTCTTCTACTTGGCTGTTTCAGTCACTGTGCAATGCACCATGGATGGGCAGTTTGTATTGGTCATATCCAGAGACGTCACGATACCAAGCATCAATTTGGACAGCATCAGTATCCTGGAGGCTACTGGTGGCCCCTGTACGGCTGTTGACAGCAATGATGACTTTGCCATCTACCAGTTCCCAGTCACAGCCTGTGGTGCTAGAACAAAGGTCTGTTGGTTGGCTTTGTATTAAAAATGTTCACATTTTTTTGACATTCAGGTTACCCGAAGTACTCTAATTGCAAGATAGCTACATAGTTCCTACATACTTCCATGCCATGCTATGCCTTGTCCTGTCCTAGTCCTTTCAAATGTATTTCCTTCAGGTGGAAGGTGACTTCATTGTTTACGAGAACACTATGGCATCATTGTATGAAGTGGGTTTTGGTCCTCATGGTGCAATCACAAGAGACAGCTCTTTTGAGTGAGTGGTCATCATGTTGTACTGATCGTAAAATGGCTTCCCAACTTGGTTAAGGCTAAACTTGAGATGGTTGTTCTTCTTTCAGGCTAACGTTCCAGTGCAGATATTTGGCTACAGCAGTGGAGGACTTAGTGGTAGCTGTGAAAAGACTTCCTACTCCTCCTCCTGTGGTTCAGCAAGGTGCCTTGAGAGTGGAGCTCAGGCTTGCTAATGGGGTGTGTACCTCTAAAGGGTGTTCTGATGGTAAGCACACTGGACTGCTTAACATTATCTTGGAATTGTTGCCCTGGTGCCCTAATGGGTGCCACAAAGGGGGTAAACTGGGGATGCTTTCAGGTGGAGATGATTGATTGGGTTGGGGGTGGGAAAGGGATCTGGCAGGACCCAACAATAACCGTGGGAGTGGGCAATTTGTACTCCCATGCAGTTGGGAGCAGGCAGCGATGAGCATGGATGAGGCTAAAACTAGTCTGAACTACAAGTCAATAAATTGTATGGTACTTTGGGGGGAAAAGTCTAATTTCTAAATTCATGTCATTCCAGCTGACGTGTATAGCTCATACTACACGGAGGCTGACTACCCTGTGACAAAGGTACTGCAGGATCCAGTTTATGTGGAAGTACGCATACTGGAGAGGAATGATCCTAATATCGCCCTTGTGCTGAACCACTGCTGGGCCACTAGTTCCCCAGATTCCTCAAGCGAACCTCAGTGGGACCTGCTGGTTGATGGGTAAGCATTTTGCCTTGCTAATCGCCAGCAAGCCAACATACCCCTGACGTGATTGCAAGTTGAAAATGATTCCTTTGGAATGTCTGAGTTGTATGAAACCTTTTTACTGTTATGCCTTTACAAGATGTCCTTATGAAGATGACCGCTACCAGACAACGCTGGTCCCCGTCAGCACGTCTTCTGGTCTGCAGTATCCAACTCACTACAAGCGCTTCGTTGTGAAGATGTTTACCTTTGTTGACAAGAACTTGCTAATCTCTCAAAAGGAACAGGTATGCCTCTTAATTTTACTGTTTGTGGAGGTTTTTTGTTTTTTTTTTAGGTCAGATCTTTACGTTATGGTTTTCTCCTTTTCTCTAGCTCTTCATCCATTGTAGTACAGCTGTGTGTCAGCTCTCAGCCACAGAGTCCTGTGAACCAAGCTGTCATAGGACAAGTAAGTTTGTCTTGGACTAAGGAAAAGCTCATACTACTCCTTATCCCTCTTTGCCTTATATCTATAAAATTCTTGATCTTTGATTTAATAGGAAGATCAGTTTCAGCTACACAGGATTCTGGGAAGAAAGTCCTAGTCTCTAGTGGTATGGTCCTCTTTAGTGCCGACATGCCAGTTTCGGCTAAGAGCCAAGCAGATGGTCCTGAGCAAAGTAAGACCTTGAAGAGCTTTTCAACCAATCTATGGGAACTATTCCTGACTTGATATTTTTTTCCCCCCATGTGTTTAGTGCCTCAGGGTATTGGCTATGGACTGTATGGTGTAGCTGCTCTCACGGCGATGAGTGTCTGTGTGCTCCTGGTGGCTGTTCTGAGACGAAGGCCAAAACAGCATCCTCGCCTTCAGATTACAAGGCTGTAGTGAATAAAGTGACTCTCTTTAACAAACTGCCTTGGTATGATTTTAATAAAAGTAATTATGGTGCATTGATTACAACCAATTGGTTTTCACTACTCACTATTTAGTGTCTGCTCAGTGTCCATACCTTGGACAGAATACTTGACCCTTTAAGTCCTGGTGGTTACAGAGAGCAATCACAGGTCTCAGTTCACAATTCAGTTACAGTTTAAAGGTTTACTTTTAGGATTCGACAAGCATTAGTGGTGCAGTGGAAACATCCTAGTTCCTTGACTTCCAACAAACACAATTTTAGTCTAAATGCAGACAAATGGAGTTGTGTTCTTAAAACTTTATTTACAAATGTACACTGTGCAGAATGAGTACAAACATGGAATATTTCAACCAGTGCTGCTTCTCAGGTAGTGACACTTCCTTTCTCCTCCACATTGGGATATTCTATCTTCATTGCCATCAAGGACTCTACACAAATGAGCAACACAAGGCATTTTGATGTCTGAGGCAATGTTACACCTGATGTGCTCTTAATTATGTGAGAGAGAACTTGCCTTCTGTGTAATCCACATCTGGGGAGGTGGACACTAGGACCCAGGCCAAGCCCACCAACAGAGTGACCACCAGATGCACTATGATCCAGGGATACAGCACACTGCGCTCTGAGCCAGGCTGCCTGATGGAGAAACGTGACATGGCATGGATGGTTCCTTTATTAAGAAGAAGGACAGGAGAATATAGATCTACACATTTGAGACCTAGACAGCAATATTAAGCAACATGGCTGCCACAGTGGTCCTCCCTCTGTGCACTGTAAAATAAACATGCAAATATAATGGTATTGCTTCCCATCAACACCACTCAACGGGTGTCAGTTAATGTTAGTGGTTTAAAAGATTCAAGATCTTTACGCTCATCTGTACTTTGGTACAATGAAATTATTTTGTTTTGCATAAAACACCTATGCAACTGTCAATCATTCCAGCTCTATACGTAGATTTGCTCATCTGGCCTTTTTGCTCATTAATGAGTGATAACTCGTACTCTGATGTTAAAATGTGGAGCTCCTGCGCAAAATTAGTGGAGGATTAGTGAGTCACCTTAGTCAGTGGATGATTAATGAGTATCATGTAGGAGACTCACCATAGTGAAGCGTTCACACTGCGATAGAGATTAATGCGATCACTAGTCATCTGCTGGCTTAGCGACAGGACCAGAGCTGAGAAATATACTAGAGAGAGAGAGAGAGAGATAAAATAAACAGAAAAATGAGTGCAGCTCTGTACATCTTTTTATAAACACTTCTGAATTTGTTAGAATACAGAAACTCACAGAAGGAGGCGAGTGCCACAGGATCGAGAGTGAGGAAACTCCTGATGGCGGTCGGTGCTCTGGCAAGATTCACTCTGTTGTAAACATTAACGGAAGTCATATTTCAATATAAACATATTTAATGTGTTTCGGGGTGGTGTTTTGCCGTAAACGGACGTAATCACCCCCGTGTCCTACCTGTCGAAGGCTGAAACAGTGCTAAGGGTCAGGAGGAAGTAAAAGAGGCACTGTGTGGGGTAGGCCAGCGTGTAGTACTGCTGCAGTAAGTTCTGCAGAGCGCTCATCTGATCTCCAGCCAAAACGTAGAGAACAATAATATTCCAGACAGCATAACCAGCCAGAAAGCCATGAGAGAACAAGCCGATCACCCTGCAGGGAAGGAACACAGGTGTTACTGAGTGATATTAAAGGAGTAGTTAAGATTAAGACTGTTTCAGTTGCAGATTGTAATGCTTCATTACATGGAAAAGTTTAAGGGGGTGAATATTTATGCAAGGCACTGTACAACACAAACACACCTGAAGCCACGGTGCACTCTCATGGACACGTCTCTGGTGGTCCACGTGGACTGGACATCTATGAAGTTGTGCTCCATCTGATTGCTGGTCTGACGCTGATCTGTACGCTCTGCAGGCTGAAAACGGCCTGAAACCACACACACACACACGCATTATAGCTTACATGGATTATATAAGACTGTATACAGTGACATGCATTAAGTATTCAAAACCTCTGAAATTTCTAAATTTTCCACTTAATAGGGATTACTGTCTTAAATCTAAACAAAATAGCCCATAATACGTGTGTGTGTGTGTGTGTGTGTGTGTGTGTGTGGGTTGGCAGGGGGGAATCAATATAGTTTGCAAAATTATTTAATAAATAAATAAATAATGTAAAACAGCATAATGAAGACGAAAGAACTATTAGAACAAATCTGAGAAAGTTCTGGAAAAGTATCAGTCAGGGTTTGGTTAATATATATATATATTTATATATTTACATTATTAAAATATTAAACAAGGAACAAGGAAGCCAATGGTAACACTCAACATGATGCTACCACCACCATGCTTCACTGTGGAAATGGCACTCTCAGCTTGATGAGTAAAATAAGTCTCGTCCTCCTGATCAACTAAAACAGGTTTACTACGTGTCTGCACGCCTGAACTTGGAATCGTCTGAGAACTAAACACACTTGTAGACCACTAGAAAAGGATCTGCATGGTCAGTGAAAGTGTGAACGTACGTCCCCTCTCGATGAACACCTTGGCCACAGGCTGACTTTGACCCTGAGGAGCGGAGAACAATGCATGTTGGGGGATCGGAGGCTGGGCGCCCGTGATGATGTCATCATCTTCAATGCCCAGGTCGTTACTCGGCTCCGTTTCTGTCACTTTAGGTTTCGTCCTGTAAAGACAAAGACAGAGAGACAAGTGAATGAAGGATTTTAATTCAAAGTTAATACACTTCATTAATAAATATAATAACATGAAGCATTTTTTTTATTTTGATGACTCACTTCTTCTTCTTCTTCGGTTTCCGTGTCGTTTCCTCGTCCGAGTTCTGCTCCGCCATGTCGCCGTTCAGCACCAGGTTGGCCTGATCGCAGTCCTGATCTGACCAATCACAGCACGGCAGCATCACCAAATGGATCAATCAACCGAAAACGGCATTTCACCTAATATACAATTATGTTATGTTGTTATGTTATGATTTGAGTCGTACCGGCTGTCTCAGATTTCTTCTTCTTTTTCTTTCTCTGTGGCGGGTTTTCAGGAGGTTCGGGAGATAAACGCTCTCGGCTCTCTGCCTGTCTCGGACTGGCCAGGCCTCCCATCTCAATCCCACCATCTCCTGAAGTGAAAGAGCCACATTACAGTAAATACATGCTGTACGCTCCTTCAACAGGAGACTCACATCTTATCATGTCATCTTAAAGGGGCAGTGTGTAAAGTTTAAAAGTGCCTCTAGACCTCATATCATTTCAAAAATACTTGAAGCTCTAGTATTGTTATGCTGCTAGCATTTTCATTTCTGGCTTTTGTATATATTTTTCTGGCCCAGAAATTAGCTCCGCACTGCAGAGCTGTTCAGCTTTGCCTCTTCTTCCTTAAAAGGAAACTGACAAGCATAGCTAGCTTCAGGAGTAGATCGGTTATGGGAAAAAGGAGAAGCTCGTCAGTGTTTTCACTGCAACACGCCTCCTCACCTCTCAGAGCCATGACCTTGTGATGGTTAAACATTTTCCAGTGTCAATGCTGAAAGAAAATTTTGAAAGACTACAATAACTTTCGGGGTGGACATTTGCTAGAGGTATCACCAGCCAATAAAATAAAAGGTACTTATAAGAGGCTGAAGCATTCCTCCTAATTGTGCAGTGCATGCTGGGTAATGTGCTAATGCAATAATAATGTGAATTCTTTATTTAATCCTAGTTTTTTTCCCCCTTTTAAGAACGACTTAAGCTGAAGTTGAGGATCTCATGTGATCTCACCTTCAGGAACGTCAGCAGCCTCTGTGCTCTCCTCCTGCTTGGCCTTCTTCTTCTTTTTCTTCTTTGGAACTGGCATCTCGTCTGGGGAGAAGAACAGCAAAGATGAATAAACGTCAGGATTTGGATTATAGATATTAGATATTTTTGAAGCTGGAAATTAATTCCAATGTTGATGAAACGTCTCCACATGCTGTTATAAGAGAATTTCAGCTAACAGTAAATCCCACCACCTTATCGTTGATTGATTTCTTAAGACAGCACACCCCCAGGTTTCATTCCCTAATGAAGATGTCATACTAACCTGCTGTATCTTGGCTTATTTTAGTGAAGGGCGATGCAAAGGTAGAGAGGAGAGAGAGAGAGAGACAGAAAGATCAGGGGAAAATGACCCAGCTGACACACTGTGCACCAAAAACAAAGTGAATTAAAGTGAATCTCACTATTAACCGTGGTGCTTACCTCGGCAAAGACGGCAATGCACGTGGTCCCCGCTAATTACAAAAAAAGGCACCATGTCACATCTTTGATTATGTATTCACAGAACACACAGGTATGAAATGGGCAAGCAGATGCATTCAGAGGTCACAACACACGCTCTTTAACCGTCCTAGCACTCTTTTCTGTCTCAGACACCAGGGTGTGATGTCTTCAGAAAACTCACCAGTCGATTCTTCGCCATTCCCACTTAAGAATAACAGCGAGAAAGTGACATTTTACACACACACACGCACGCACGCACACACGCACACACACACACACACACACACACACAGGCGTGTGCACGGATTAGTGCTGAGCTAAATCTGAGGCCAGGATTACACCACTACTTACACAAGTGTTGACATTAATGAGCTTTACTTCACTTTAAGTGATTTTTTTTAATAAAAAACAAATGAACACACACACACACACACACACACACACACACACACACACACACACACACGGTTTACGGAGACATTCGTAATTTGTTTTCTGAGACCCCTAATCTCAGTCCTGACCCAGAGCGAGATCTTTAAGCAAGATAAAGGGTGTGTGAGGAAAAGGTGTTTGGTAAGGCCGGCCAATATGATGATATTATGATCGTGATATAATTACGCAATAAACCTTTTCGAGTATCGTCTGTATGGTCAGGTATCAGAGCTAGAAGAAATTCATTGTTAATTGTAACACATAATTGATTGGACATTCTATCTATCTCTCTCTCTCTCTCTCTCTCTCTATACATATACATATATATATATATATATATATATCACTTATATTTTTGTGATATAATATTTTCATTATATCACCCACTCCTAGTGTATAGAATTCAAATCCAATCTAATTTTCTGATTCTACTGAAAGATCAAGAAGTTCAGGAAGGCTATGCATTTTTTTTCTGTCTGGGGTCTTGAGAACACTATAAGCAGTTTCCACCAGCGACACGGGATTTGTTTTGTCAGATTTTTTGACAGTAACAGGTGAATCTAGACGTCACAAACGAACTGGGATTCGACTTGACTTGGGATTCCAGGCTTGGAAATCTGTAAGGGCTCACACTCATAATAAACCTATGACTTACAGAAGTGTATAAAGTCTGGGTTATTCCGATTTAGCTACATGCTTAAGCTACCAGTGTAATTATCTAAGACTTATAAATGCTTTGGGGCTCTGGACTCGTGATGTCTCGCTTGCGGAGGAGTCGACGCTTTCAGATCAGAGGGCCAGATAAACAGATTCTGTCATGCGCTCACTGAAAATACTTCAGCACTCACGATTCTCCAATGCTGTTACTTACATAACTGAATTTGTCTGTCACACAATAAAAAATGTAGAGCCAACAGAGCAAGAATAGTGTGACTGAAGCATCCTGAGGGCCTGAATGCTCTTTTGCTCGTTATAATGCGTTATAAAGTGTAGTGTATTGTGGAGGTCAATATCACAGTGGAAGGACACGAATCCTTTCAGTTTCTGCTTTAATCAAAGTTAAGCATAAACCAGGCAGAGCAATAATATTCATGCAGGAATGAATGTTGTACTTTGGTTAGTGAATGTTGTATTAGGGTTTTTTTTAATTAAAAAAAATATATAAAAGAATGCTGTATTAGGGTTAGTCAGTGCAAATATGTAGCACCTTGCTGATTTGTAACATTTCATTAAGTTGGTTATTTTTAAAAAGAAATGGACAAGAAGCCTTTTGGAGGATTAAAGAGTCGAGCTGAGCTGAGTCCACTGACTCACTGAAAAGAGTCGACTCGGAGTCGACTCTGACTCGTGATTCAGACAACTCCTGATTTGACTCCTGATTCACCAACAAGCCTGGGTTATTCAGTTTCAGCTGTAGGTCTACTCAGAGCAGGTTTTTTAAAAATCTGCTGTAAATCATCGCAATATTTTCAGCACAAATTCTGGCCACTAATACTAACAACGTAAATCCGCTCAATCTGGCAACCGGTTTTCAGAGTTATGCAGCACATAGAAACAGCCGTTAGCTTGAAAAACTTACTTTCTGCACGTGGGAAATTGGCGCGAGGTCTCTTCTTCTTGTGCTGTAAACCTGCGTTACATAAAATTTACGAACATATTAATTATCTAAAAAAAATAATAAATTGCGTCATTAACGTGCTTACATCAAGCTAGCTAGCAAGCTAACTGTGTTAACCAACCAACATGCTAACAGCATCCCTATCTTAGCACTTACTTTTTCATCGTCAGTGTCCATTGTCATTTTTATTTAAAAAAAAAAAAACTTTTCAACTCATAAATCTCAGCTTTTAATCTATTGGGAATTTTAACAAACAACGAGAGCGCCAAAAATTAAAAATAAAACCGCACAGATTTCTGTTTTCAGCCTTTACGAGGCTAAATCTCAAATACATCCATATAGTACATATCGCGCACTAGATATGACGTAGACATCCGTTAATTCATGCCCTATGTAGTGCACTTCTGATCCTCTAGGGAGTCGTTTGGAATGAAGCCGTTGTGTTGTTTGTTGCCGTTGGATACGGAACGTTCACTTCCGCGTCACGTGACTTCTGTTATTAAATCTTGGTTATCAACGCGAGGACAAGTTCATAAACGGTTTTTTTTGTAGATAAAATGTACTCTATATATATTTATTTATTCATTCATCCAGAAAATATGAAAGTATATATATATATATATATATATATATATATATATATATGTGTGTGTGTGTGTGTGTGTGTGTGTGTGTTTTGTGGTGTATATTTCTGTAAAATGATACAGTAGTTCAATGTGAGATTCAAAAATTCAGCAATTATAAAGGTACCTATTATACAGTGTTACAATGTGGTGCATCATTTATGCTAAAAATGTAAGAAACAAAAAAAAAAAAGGCGCAAATAACATTTTGAGGAAAATAAAAAGATTAGGCTGTTCATTCATATCCTGACCTGAGTAAAATAACCACACAGAATATAACACATTTTTAAAGTGAATTTCATGAAAGAAATGATCATATTACTGTACAGTGTCTATTCACACAGCGTAAGTTTACACGCCCCACATCCAGGCCTCAAGCACTTCATCACAACAAGAGACAGTGTTTCTGCTCCAGTTCTGATTCATCTCATGAGTGTTTTGATGTTATGAGTAAAATCAGTTGTCTTAAAAAACAGTAAAAACCCTAAACCGAGCCCTACATGTCATGTTCACATTCAGATTTCCTCAGTCGGTCTGATCCATGAGGCGGGAACCCACTGTGGCTCTTCCTGAGCTCTCCTCACCGCCGTCATCAGCCGCACACAGGACACCTGCAGGCCGTCGTTCACGATCACGTGATCGAAAAACTGACCGTAATGCTGCTCCATCTTGCGGCCTGCCTCCTCGATCTCATGAAAGTCCTCATCCTGTGAGAGAGAAATTCAAAAGGTATGGCAGAAATGACAAGAAGGTATTCTGTTCACTATATTTGGATCTTCATACACCTAAGGAATGTTATTATTTTAGTCAGGTAACCTCTAGACTATATGTAGGGAATTCAACAATGTGTGTGATCACACAAACCCACCTTAAACGGTCGACTGGTGCAGTAATTAGTCACCTGGGCTTTGAGCCGTGTTCGTTTCATTTGGGCAAAAGGAGGAGGTTTTATATAGATGATGTACGCTTTCAGCTCATGAGTCCGTACTGACGCAATGGCCTGGGGAGTAAACAGCAAGCAGAGAAAATTCTTAATAGTATTTATCGTTTAATTATATATTACAAGGATCTCCTTTGCTCTCAGAAACTCAACTTTTGACTGTTTCTTGTTTCCCTGGAGTTCATATACTGTATGTGTTTGTAGACATTTGTTATAAAAGCTGTCGTCCATGACCTTTGGGAAAACCTAAGATCTTTCAATACAAAAGAACGCGATGGTTTTCTGACCTGCACAAGACAGGTAATGGATTTTAAAAACTAAATTTAAGCACAACTGCGTGAAACATCACAAAAGCTTGAAGAAGCGAATAAGACCCTTCTATAGGAAACAAGTTTCACGCTCACATATGGATCGATATCAATGACGCAGATCCTCCCAGCAGCCAGAACATCCTTCACTGCATCCACGCTGGTGCCGTAGAGGTGACCCCTGAACTCCCCGTGCTCCACAAACCTGAGGAAACAAACACGTCACTGCGACAGCTGAACATAACCTATACAGTGTCAGTTAGATAAGATCAGTAAGTACAGTTTCTGTAATTAGTTGTAAATATGACAAAATCCTTATAGAGAAAATGATAGACATTGTTGGCCGTTTTAAAGTGTGTAGGTATACAAATGATTATAGAACATGAATTCATTTTTCTCACAGTTAATATCTCATGAACTATCTGACCACTGCTGTGATAATGAAGGAGCATCTGTGAAACCTAATACACTGCATATCTTATTGCAATAAATTAGAATTTCTTTGTCTTCTTCATTTTGTGCTAAACTTTAGTACTCAGGTACAAATACCCTTAAAGAGTGTGAAATCACCTGCTGGTGTACACCATGTTCTCAAACTGATCCCTGCTGATGAAGTGATACTCCCGCCCGGGTTCCTCGTACATCTTCTGTGGCCTCGTCGTGTCTGTAAGCAGAAAAATAAGCACATGCGGCGTAGAACCCAGAGAGAGATCGTGTTTTTCGATCGGAGGTGTGAGAGCGAGTGTGTACTGACGTGGTGTGGGTCCCTGGAAGGTCCTCGGGTTGATCTCGATCAGTTTTCTGCGTAGCTCGTTCACACCGACTCCAGATGGACCTGAGAGAACCGCGCATATATAGGCAATAAGAAGACAAATAAAGTTCACACACACACACAATCAGCAGAGTTCCAGTGTTTAGTTAGTATAATACAGTTCTACAAATTAGTTGTTAGGCAATAAGGCAATTGTTTTTGTGTTCTGAGATGATTTTCTGCTCACCACGGTTGTAAAGAGTGGTTATTTGAGTGTAGCGTGTTCAGCTTAATAAGCAAATTTGTTCTAATGATATGTTGTTCTTATTATTATAGTAATTTACGGTCATTTATAACTTTCGCGAGCAAATGTTTACATCCCCCATGGTATTTGATTGGAACAAAGATATTTCAAATGAAAGAATACACACCAAGACATACATAAAACTACATCCTGCCATGATCCTCTTGCAGAATGAATTGGTATGGAGAAAGTGGGCATTATTAGAAAATATACATGGTGAATATTTATATCACATTCAGAAAAGGGGTGGGAAACTTTTGAACTTTTTTTTATATTTTTTAAAATATATTTTATTTTTCATTATTAATATTTTAACATACACTGTGTGATTAGTTTTGTTATTTCTATTCATTGTATTTCATATATATATATATATATATATATATATATATATATATACACACACACACACACACACACACACACACACACACACACACACACACCCAGACTCACCCAGCAGGGCGATGAGGCGGGGTGTGTCCTCTGGGTGATGCTGGTATCGCACCACCTCCTCATATGGGCTGGCGAGGGAGCTGGAGCAGCACGGGGCACGGATCAGGCCTGAACCTCCACCCTGAGCCCTACGCCGACGACACATGCGCAGACTCCTCCGGAACCCAGCTGAGACAATCACACACACACACACACACACACACACACACACACACACACAGCAGGTAGAACTACAGGTTCCAGCACACAGACTTTCAGTACATTGAAAGCATTAACAAAGCTACAAAGTTTTTAAAAGGGAAAATAATCGATGTCTTTTCACTGTTATAATACTTGTCATTTGTTTCTGTCAAAAATATGCTGTGTTATATTTATATTTAAGTTTGTACATAATTGAAATCCCCTTCAATACATGAAAAAAAACCTAATATATTGTATCATACAGTTCGAAAGCTATTGAAATCCATTAAACATTAAAAAATGTGTTCTTCATCTTAGGTCCAGATGTTGTGCAGCAGTATTGGCATCTAGATGCAGCCTTTACACAATACTCAAGTGAAGCACACAATGAGATCTGTTTAGAAAACTCTTAAATGCCAAATTAGACCATATAATGGAGGTATAAAGTGGTCCTGGAACAGTTATGTAGTGTTTAGTACATTCTGATAACGGATAATGATTGACACTTACCGATATAGATGCCATCAATGCTAGCACTAAACTCGCTCTCATCTGAAATCAGAAACAAACCAATAATCAGATTCTGTGTGTGTTAAATAAACAGTACACATAAAAACTCAATGATTAAATGTGATTTAAGTGTACTTACCCTCCTTTAGTTCCTCTTCTCAGTCACCAATAGATGGAATAGATGGGAATTTAAGTCTTAAATCAACTAAAATCATTCATGTTGTGCATAATTTAGTCATATTCTTCTGTCAAAAAAACTATTCTAAAAACAAATGACTTGCCTACCAGATTCAAAAGCTTCCTCATCTAAGAAAAGAATAAATCTCATTAGCCTCAGTCGTGGAATACTGAAATTATAACAAGATTTTTAAGATGAAGATAAAGATACCTGTTTCTACAATAGACACATCTATACCCATCATGTCATCCTCTGAAGCAAGGAGAGATGAAACAGCACAGTTATATTGATTTTTAACAAGGCCATTTATTAATAAGATAATATTGATGATTGCTTCTCACCTTCATCCACCGTGCTCACTTCAAATAAGCACAAAAGAGCCAAAAGACATTGTTTTCAATATGAATTTATGATGTTTTATACATATTATGTCAAAATACAAAATTGTGCAAAATAAACATTACACATGACGATTCAAATGTTCCACAATTCAAATTATTTTCTCTAACAACCATTTTCATCACTATATTTTCCCAAAAACACAATACTTGTCACACCTGAAGATCACTTAAAAGACCAAAAGTAATTTGTGAGAATTTATTTGAATTAATATTTTTATTTTTTTAATTACTCTCAAGCTCTGACCATATTCTTTTTCCCTGAGGTATAAATATAAGGTTGCACAAATATCAAATACCTGTTAGCAATTACAATCCAGAAAATAGCTTGTTAAAATGTAAATTAAATGTAACGTAAAAGAGATAAATGCTTCTAGACCTGCACAAGTCAACAGTTAAAATAAAAAGTTCATAAAAGGAAGAGTTGAAAATTTCCCAAGAAGAGAACATACACTTAGTTCCTTCTTAAGGTTTAAAATGGCATCTCGAAAACAATAATCTATATGCGTAAATTTAAGAATAAAAAAGGAGTTTAAAGTGTTCGGCATGGAGAAGTGGACCAAACCTTGTTAGACATTGCAGGAAAAAGACTCAGCTTGTTATACTCTCCAGGAAAGACCACTCAAAGCATTGTAAGGGTGCCAATATATAAAACTATACAGCATCCTTATATGGTTAAGTTCAGTTAAAGGGGTCTTATTAATGTTTACTTGTTTTAATCTAGGGTGCCATTAATTTTGGATACTCACAGATTTTGTTCCAGGTGTGGGGCTGCGACCACCAGAATTCTTTCAGCTTCCTTTACACCCAGAACACACACACAAAAAAAAAACAGATGATGCGAAATGTTAAACGGTTTTATGTACTGTATTGTGCTAATATAAATCCACTTATACAGATCATCGAGTATAGATCATCGAGAAATCCATAACCCCTGACCTCTTGAGCATGCAGGCAGAGGGGATGAGGCCAGCACACATCGAGCTGCACGGCAGTTTCTTCGCCTGCCACCAGAGGGCGTCTGTCTGGTCCACTATCTCCAGCAGGTTGCCCTTTCTGAAGGCCATGCCAGCGTCCACGCACGGGATGCCAGGGTCCTGGTGGGGGTTGTAGTCCACCATGGCTCGCACAAACAGCTACGGTTGAGACAGACATAAGTGGCAGCACAAGGAGAGAAAAAGCTAGCAGTTATTTAGAAAAGAAAAGCCTATAACCATTGATCTGATGCTAAGATGCTCAATTTCATTGTACATCCACTGTTACAATGACAATAAAGAATTACTTGAGAATATAGAAACCCTGGAAGGAAGGAAGAAATAACTGACCATGGTCTTGTTGTTGACGGGTCTGTCAGTAATCGGGACTACTTTAAACATAACGGTTCCGTGCGAATGAGCCTGTTGGCGGGAGACACGACTCATCAGGTCACATCCAGCGCTTTTCATGTAAGACAGAATAAACTGAGAATGGAATTAAAAACCCTGACCAGTATTTTTATTATCTGCTCTGGTTCCAGTCCAAACACAGGATGTCCGTTCACCTCCACCAGTCTGTCTCCGGCATGCAAGAGACCTGCAAGAGGACACGAAAATAAGATAAGAAAATGCTCACAACACTGATTGCATGAAAATACATGCTCAGGACACCACGATTAGCTACAGGTTTTCCCTCAAACCATCATACATATACTAATGCTTCAGAAACATACTGTAAATTACCATTGATTAACATTGGTTCAATTACAGTTGCTACCAGTGTTCCCAATTCTGGTCCAGGACCACTGTTGGGAACCTGCGACCTAGAGCATAATGTCGCATGGGCTACGTGTGAATATAGTCGATAAGGCATGGAAGTAATCTCACCACTGCGGTCAGCCAATCCACCATGAATAATTCGAGCCACGTAGATCTCTCCTGTCATTTCATCTCTCCGTATAGTCGCTCCCTGAAATGAATGGATGCACTTAAAGTGGACAAAAACTTTTACTTATAAACGGTGGTCAAATGATCAACAAAGAAAAAGACGAATGAGTGTCTGGGCAGGAAAGATGATGAAAGAGGAGAGTAGTATCCAAACTAGAGAGGAGGATGATGATGATTTGGAAGACCATAAAGCCAAGTGGATGAAATGACGATCCATGAGATGTAAAGAATGAAAAAAGAAGACAGATTACTCTATGAAAGTGGGATAAGTGATCAAAAAGAGAAAACCACCTAATTTCTTTCCATTCTTTTTCCTCCGATTATGCAAACACCCGATTCCACCACTCCTGTCCCTGTGGTTTTGGGAGGAGCTGGAACGCTGCAGGCCATTGGACACATTGAAGTGTCTGTCATCCTGATGCCTTGGAGATGTGAGTGGAAACTTTTCTGCCTTTTAGTGAGGTGATGATGGCGGAAGGCTGAGATGCCAGTGACTGAGCTGGAAAAATACTAACAGAGCTGGAGGAAGAAGAAAAGGAAGATGCAGAGGAAAAGTAGGCTGCTAGGTGGATTAGCATGCCTAGAGATGCTTTTGACATCAGCTTGGTGCATATTAACAGAAGCATTAACACATAAATCTGCATTTCCACACCAAGGAGATGCTTTATAGTCATAGGTTTTTCCATCCACAGATTCCTCACAATCTGCTTTTGATTCTAATGTTGCGTTGGGAAGCTTTTCCAGTGCCTGTGTCAATAAGAGAAGCACCGTTGCATTTTCCTGCATACTCTCGGACATGCACTCAGTGACTGCAGCCATCTTCTGACTAAGTAGCTGCACGTCTAGACTCTCTTTCTTGGCCAGATCGACTCGGGAGTTGGTTGGTGCCTGCATCACTTGATGGTGGAAATGGGGCTTGAAGGAGCAGTGCGTACATATCGGAGAACTCTGGGGGAAGAGGAGGAGATTGTGAGATTTGGGTTAAAGTTGTTGATTGTTGAAATTGTTGAGATTTTGGGATAAAGAGTGGCATCATATGGGGGGGCAAGAAGTGCAATGTTTCTTATATCAGAGCCATCTCCAGCATTCAAGTCTTTGGTAAAATCTTGAAATTCAGATCTATACCCCTTGCAAGAACTAATGAGTAACTGAGGCTCCTGTCCCAGCATGCAGGTGTGCTATTGAATTTCTGTAAGGTTTTCCTGCTTGAGCTTTCTTCATACTTGTTAGATAGATCTTCATACTTGTTAGTATGAAGAGCCACTCTTTGGGCCCTCTGGGTTGGGATGAGGGTTTTGGTATCCCTTTGGTTATAGATCCCCTACTGACATCATGTTCCTTCACAAGATACAAGACTCAAGTTATTTATCAAAGCACAAATGTCAAAAAGATAACCCATGGAAGACAGTTTGACTTAAAGTCAAGCATCATCAAATTAAGCTTGCCATGTTTCTACACTTTAGCTACACCTACAGTGGTAACTGGGGCATCTTCTGCAGAACTGGCAAATAAACGCAGTGATACAATAAGCTAAAGACAAGTTTTCTCAAAAGATGCTCACCAGAGGTTGGTTGTTCTTGACCATGCAGACGATCCTCATGGCCTCCTCATTGTTGGCCAGGTCTTCAGGCAGTGGAGGCAATACAGGCTCGTAGTCCTTCAGTCCCACAATATCATGGGCTGAGAGCAGAGCCTGAAAACACATAGCTCTAAATTTCTCTGCATGCAAAACATCGTATTTTCAGATAAAGCTGTGTTTCAGAGACATCAAGAGCTGGAGTAACCCTAGACTTTCCATTTCTCTAACACCTGATTAAGTCACTAGTTAAATATCAAGCCGTGAAGTAGTTATTAGCAGAAGTGGGAATACTTGCTATAATTAAATACCATTTTAAAATGGATATGTATTAATTGGATTAAATTTCAATGCCATAACCAATCATCAACCTGTGCAGACTGAACTGCTAATTCACAGGGACTTGTAGGGCGGATGTTCCATGCACATAAGTTAAGCCTAAAAATAAACAGATTATTAAAAAATGTTATATAATTGGTGATATGGTGAAGCTATCTGTAAGGAAATATTAATGTAATGTAATATAAGGAGTCTCCAGTGTTGAGGCTTTGCAACAATCAGAGCTAAAGCTGTTCATATAAGTTTTTCACCACAGAAGAGTCTGCAGACCAGAGGAACTTGTGGTTTGAAGTTTCTTGGCGAAATGACAAGCTGCAGGTTTTATTATATACAGAAATTTCAAACTCTACCAAACCATCTAATGGATCAGGTTCATGATTTAATTTCACTTAGTAATTAGCACTGGTTACCTGCATGTGGGGCTCCATGAGAAGGCAGTCAAGTTCTCTGGCCTCATAGGATGGATACGGCAGAGCTCTCAAATCTGACAGAATCTGAGACATGCCACAGGTAGTGTCAGGAGTAGTTCTGTATTTGTATCATCTAGATTTTGGTGAGAAGCTCGAGATAAGCAAGCTAATCATTAAAAAACATCAGCATTCTTAACCTCAAGTGAGAGCCCAGAGGCGTAGGAGAGATACGGGGTAGCCGAGTTCCTCAGATATTGCTGCAAACACTCATAAACCTGCAGGGAGAGAGAGAGAGAGAGAGAGAGAGAGAGAGAGAGTTCTCGATTCTGATTGGTCAGAAGGTGTTCTGACAGTCGTTCCAGCTACAAGGCAAATCACAGGTTTAAATGAATGCACTTATTTTAAATTGTTATTGTTTCAATAGTAAAAAACTTTGCATGATAGACCATTATTTAGCATTTTTGGAAGGAGACTCCAGTGTCAGCACCTATGGATGGAGTCTCCAGTGTCAGAAAATAAACTTCAGGCTAGTAACAGTAACTCCAATTTGCATCAGGCTGCATCACACTGTGTTGATTATTGTCCTATGACAGCACCCCAAGAGTTTTATTCTTTACATAACTGACCTTCAGTAAAGACTGTAACCATGGAGTGTTCAGGAGACTGTGCAGAAGTTCAGTCCCATTTATGTCCCTGCCAATGGACTCCTTCACTTCTTTGACCACGTGAGACAAGATCTGCACAAGATCTGGATGTGGTTTGAGGCAGATAATTAAAGAAAAGATTTTGGGTGAGCTACATTTTGGGTGAGTTTTGTAGCTCCAGTGCAAATTTTACAAATCAACCAGCAGACGCCAAGCATGTCCTGGCAAATCAACAAGTTGTGCAAAATTGATTTTCAGATTTTCAGAGTTTCTTCAAGAAACCATCATGAACCACATCACAGTCATCATTATTCAAATGCGTCCCATCTCTTACCCCCTTCCTCTATATTCAGCAGCACTTTGGCTCCATTCTCCATAGCTGGCTTCATTGTCCAGAGATTTGAATCTGGATTTCACGTCTGCCACTGCGCACAGTATTTCACGTCCTCATCAGCACTAATGATGCACAAGACAAAGTTTACTTTAATGCTGTCGAATTCATGAGAGCGGTTCCCGTATCAGCATCAGTTAGCAAGCTGAACATTTATTATGGGAAAAATGGAACTATAGTTTGCATAACCATAGGACAAAATGACATTTATTTTATAGCAACAAGCAGTGTGTGTGTGTGTGTGTGTGTGTGTGTGTGTGAGTGTGTCACAGCAAAACTTCGCTTTCTTCCTTTTGTTGAATTTCCTGAACACACCAACACTTAACTTTTAACTGTAACTTCTTGTAGATGAACTGTAAAACAGAAGAACATATAAAATTGTTCCTCCCCAAGCCATGGGGGTGCAAACTTTTGCACTTATCTGTAGTTTGCTTTAAACCCTGTGACATTGTGCAGTACAGAGACTGCTGTACAATTTTGTGTTCCTGGTATTATTTTCATTACTTTCATCCAGTTATGAGTTTTCTCAAACAATGAAATTTAATCATTTATTGAGTTTGTCTTTATTAATTTTTTATCACAGCAGCTCTGACAGTAGTTCCGGCTGCAAGGCAAATCACAAGTTTACATTAATGCACTTGTATAAATCTGTTATTATTTCAGTAGTTACATTTTTTACAGGGATTTGCATTTAGCATGCTATTCAGCAAAGAAAAACGTGTTATCATTGGCTTGGTCAAGTTTTCTGTAAGGATGTGTTTATTTGATTATAGAAGGAGTCTCCAGTGTCGCTTTTTGCATTGTTTTGTCTCAAAAGAGGGAAAAAAAGAGAGGTTTGTCAGGGAATGAATGTTTATAGCTGCTATGTGGTAATATCAGGAACTAACGTGTTTCCACAACATTAAACAACATTGTCAGTATAAGTGTATAAAACATATGACATTCTTTAATTAATTAAATAGCAAAATGTCTATGTCTGAGATTAGACTGCAGATTTGCATGCTTTCTTGAATGCTACAGAGTTTACATTAAAAAAAAAATCTGTAATTCCTCGAGTCTATAAGCTTGAAGTAGGAATAATATTCATTCAATCATGTCAGATTGTATTTATAATAAATTTCAAACGGATTGTGGTGAACCACATCTGAATTAGCATGCAGAATACTTTCATTCACATGGGAGAAAAAAAAAGTTACATGAAGATCTGAGCCTCTAAGGAGGAAGCTACTTAAGCGACAAATCGCCATTACCTTTAGGAGAAATAATTCTGTCCTCTTCTCGCTCGCGTCCTTTTCCAGTCAGGAGCAGATTTAGAGTTGTGTTAGGACAGAGTGTGATCCCTGTCTATCCTTAATCCCATGCAAACAGAATGAGGAAAGCTGTGAGTGAGCGGGGGAGGGGATTAAAGCTGCTGTAAGCAATTTTCTTAAAGAATACACCGGCGAAACCTTCTTTACATCCTGATAGCTATCACTAAGATTATAAAAAATATGAAGAAAAAATGTCATTGTGACCATCCCAGGCTCTGTAATCAGCAGAAATATTTTCAACGTGGCCCAGCTGTATTGACCAATCAGGATGCTTTTTTTGTGTTATTCACCTGCAGTACATTCTAGCTTTCTAAAGAGGTTCTACCTGGAACCCTGTCTGTTAGGGAAAACCTCCGTTATAGGAATCTACACACAACCATTTAACTGTCCTCCCAAAAGGACGATACGTTACCACTCCGTATTATTTTTTTAATAACGGTACATGCCAAATATTAGTACATTAGTATTCCTCTTATACTACAGCAATTTACCAATAAAGTTTTATCTATGTTAAATGTAGAATCCTTAACTGTTCTTCAGTTTTCTATTTGGGGAAAACTTTTAATGTGGAACTCTACGATTGAGTGTTTCTTGGGTTAAAGGATTCCAAGAAGAAAACAAAGAGCCCTTAAAACAGGGGTCTTCAGTCTGATCCAGAAAGGGTTGGTGTGGTTACATTAAGCCTGATTTCACTTGTTTAATCAGTTTATCTTAATCTCCAGTCGACTATCAAGTGTGCCTCCAGTTTGGCTGTAATTAAAGCCTACAGCCACACCGACCCTTTGCGGATAAGATTGAAGACCGCTGCCTTAAAGTGTCCCTGAAATCAAAATGGCTGTTTCAGTATATAGTATAGTGCAGTGGTTCCCAACCTGGGGTCCTGAGGCCCCCCAGAGTTCACAGGAGGGTCGTGGGAGCTGATATGATTTGAGGTCAAATAAAGATGCATAAAATGTTCCACTAATAGGTTTATCTAAAAATATTTTTGTATGTTTTTAAAAAAATCATGTGCTTACAATAAGGCAGTCAAAAAACAATTATCTCTTGTATATAATATTATTAACGATTCTCTTTTAGACTAATTTTAACTACGCCAATTGCGTTCACGCCATGGACTGTCATTGGCTGTTGTCGGTTCAGATAACGTGCGTGTCAACACAATGTCAAAAATGTCATTAAAACTTGAAATTATTTATTAACTATTTATTTATATTAACTATATACTGTATACATGTACATGTGTGAGTAGCATTAATATATAAATAATATAATAAAAGGAAAAAAGGTTGGGAACCACAACGGGGGGTGGGGGGTGGGGGGCTTGGTGTCTCGTTTTAATTTTATAATTCTTCAGTTTTAAGTAAACTAGCAAATATTTGTGATCAAATAGTTGATTCATAGACACAGCTTCATGATTGTCCGATGAAATGCTCTCCAGATAAGACTATACGAGACCCCCAGGTGGGTCTTGCTCTACAGTAGTAGCTCATTAGCAGTAAAGATGGTTCGTCTGAGTGTTTTTGGCTGTAATAGTCTAGTTTCCGACCATCACTTACTTGAGGCAAAAAGGGTTGGTGTTCTTTTGTAATTAAGTCACTTGTTAATCTCTTCTCACTGTTCTCCATATTCAGCTAGCTCACTAAGCTACTGTCAGGTTTGTTTAGATTCAGCAGCGGTGTGGCGTCTCTCAAACTTCAAAACTCAGTACAGCACTTCAGCACGCCGTCGCTCTGACTTCCTGTTTCAAAAGGAAATACGTCAACATATGGAATCGAATCACAGCTAAGAAGCCATTTCATGGGGACTTAAAATTATACAGAGTGCTCTTTAAGGGTTCTTTTCTATAAGCGTAGGGCCTTAAAGCGTTCTCTGGAGGAAACCTGTAATGGCTCTGTGTAGATCCCTACAACAAACGGGTTCTCTTTCAGAAAAGATTTAAAGTAGATCTCCTAGAACAAAGGTAGAACGATTAACCACCCAGTGAACCCTTTTTCTAAGAATGCAGGTTCTAGACCCCTGGATTATGAGGTTTATTTGCACACTGATGCATATGATGAGGCCAATAATGATCAATAATCCAAAAACAATACACACATGACATGCTGCAACCCAAAAATTTGACAGAAACACGGATGAAAAACATTCCATCAGCCATTTTATTGCCCTCTGTAGGTACAAAGACAGTTCTGGACAGAAAGCACGAACTGGACAAACCGTCACAATGTCTCAGAAAGACAACATTTACACAGTCAAGCACTGGAGGAGACCAAAACTGAGCTGGAAGTACAACGGAGAACTGAAAAAAGTTCAATTCTGTCATGATCTGGAAGAAAGGATCGTTCTCTTTCTGTCTGTCTGAAATTGCACTGCTAAGCAAACTCCCTTTCAACACTATACGAGATTCACTTCTCCGTCTGCACCATCTGTCATTTCATTACTTCAGTAAGACGAGTGTCAATATATTAGATTATCCACAGATATTGTACAGATTATCACTGCAACTGCACGTCTTTATCTTAAATAAATAAAACCTCAGCTATTAAAAACGATTGCGTCGATATCATGTCAGTTCAGAATACTGTAAAAGGTATTGCTGTATGCAACACTCTCTCTCTCACACACACACACACACACACACACACACACACACACACATACACATACACATACACATACACATACACACACAAGCACAAGCACATGATTGTCACATAAGGACAAAAAAAAAATCACAGATAAATAGAAGTGTGCTCTGTGAGAGGATTAAATGTCTAGTTTATAGTAAAGATGGTAAAAAAAAAAAATCTAAAATAACTGGACCATGGCACAAGAACCGCAAATTTGAAGCAAACTGGGAACACTTCAAGTCTCTCCAACTGTATCGGTTAAATAGTGTTCAACGAGAAGAACTGAGCAAAATGTGCATATGATAAAACATCTTCAATGGAATCCAGCAGATCAAAATTCTATGCATCTGATTGGCTGTTGGAGCAGCATGTGACCACCAATATCATCCAATCCCTCCTTCATGTATGTAACTATGTAAATATCAACCTTCAGTGTTATTTAAGACACAGGATTTGTTAATCACTGGTTTTACGCTGAGGAATACGTGTAAAAGCAAAAAAAAAATGGCACCCTATCGCAGCATCACGTGTCCTGTACGTGTCCAGAATTTTCCTCGAAAACAACTTTAGCCTCTTTCACATTCATGGAAGAAAAAAAAAACCCAAAACAAAACATATAGTGGGGAAAAAAAACAACAGAAGGATCACTGCTTTAAAAAGAAAATTCATCAAGAGAAAGCTGGATTTCAAGTACAGATGAAATTTAAGGTCTAAAATCACACTGGAAGAGATAACATTACAAAAACTAGCCACAGGAATGATCGGGAAGTTTCTCCCTGTCAGGCAGCTGCATCGTGATCCTGGCCCAGCCCATGATCAGCTCATCACATGTCCGTCATGACAGCGTGCGGCCGGTCCGTCAGTCGGTCATTCAGCTCATCGACATGCTCCTTATGTGATCTTCTCATGCTGAATTTGATAATAACATGCCTGACAGGACAGAGGAACAAACTCAGACGTAAAAGTTCCAAAATTTTCATTTGAATTCTGTGTGTGTTTTTGTGCAGTACCTTCAACGTGGTGAACATGATGCCGTGCTCTCCGTGCTGCACACACGGGTCCATGAGGTCCTCTATCAGACTGACCTCTGACCCCAAGTTCCTTATTCTGGGGAGGGGAAAAGAAAAAAAAAAAAAAAGTGTCAAACATACTTTTTATGAACATAGAAGCGGATTACACAATGTCTCTGGATATCAGCTGATATTTAAAAAGAGTGTCTCTAATGGTGGCGTCTCTAATAAAGCCACAAAGTGTACAGAGATCTACTTAAGTAAATAAATCAGGCTAGATTCACAGAGTTATATCAATAAGATAGCTCGCTCTTAAGTACACAGGGTTGTGATGTGTGTTACCGAGCACGCAGCACCACGTAGAGAAAAACAGGAAACAGATCATCCATGGACCACAGGAAGTCCTGTTTGAGTAAGGTAAGCACCTCCTGGGTTATCTCCTCAAAGGTCAGCTGGATCACCTGCAGCTTGTCCGAGGGAGTGAACGTTGTGCTGAAGGACAAAAAAAAACAAAAAAAGCGTAAAACATGTGGATGAAACTCTGAATGCCGAACAGCTCTGAAAGTGTAGCTCTGTAGCTCATCACCACACAGGATTTCTAACCTGATCTGCTGTAGTGTCTCCACAGCTGAAGCGAAACAGGCATCTTTAGTGCTGGGTAGGACCTATACACACACAAATACAGGACATATTTACCAAATTTCCCTCACATCCAGGAAAACAGAAGTGGCGTAGAAAAACTGTCTACCTGTTGCTTTTCTCCATGTGCTGTGACGGTTACAGGCCAGAATTTCCTACGAAAGCAGAAATTTTGATGAACACGGTTAGCCACAGAACATCACCAGTGCTTGTGTAGTTTTATTTGTGTGTGTGTAGTTTATCTCACTGTTGCACTCCGAGAAAGGCGAGAAGAGCGAGGTCAGGCTGCTTATTAAGACGCAACACACAGTCCCAGTACACGTCGTCTTCTTTCTCCTTGTCCAGAGCGTACAGCGTGAAGAGAGGTGGGTAGAGACGCGGCAACAAGACGGGCAGCAGCAGGGCTGAGCTACTGACCACACGCCTGCGGACGAACACTTTTAGGTACACTTACACCACAGCACTGACAAACGTTGTCTGAAATATGCACTGTTTATATCAACACACTTGTTTTAATATGTTATTGTTACTATAGTAACAACATAAAGAGGGACTTATATGGTGGATGCTTGATATAAATGGATAAAATATAACATGTAATCTCTGATATGGTGAAGTTTTCTGTAACAGAGGTAAAGCTTTAACATTAAGTTTTCTGACATAGGAAGGTCTTTGGAAATAAAAGTAACATTACAAGCTGCATGTCTTATTAACGTCAAGAGTGCAGTGGCGGCTGAACAGTTAAGGCTCTGGGTTACTGATCGGAAGGTCGGGGGTTCAAGCTGCTGTATCATGGCTGACCCTGCACTCTGACCCCAGCTTCCTAGCAAGCTGGGATATGCGAAAAAACTGCATTTCATCGGCTCTGTACTCGTACAGTGACACAATGACGATAAAGTTGAAGAGGGGAAAAAAGAGAGGCTGATGAGGGAACGACGGTTTGCATCTACTATAATGTAAGTGGTAACAGGTAAGATTCACAGAGGTTACACAATATTAAAAGCAACCTGAAAGGGTTAAAAAAGCATGACGTGTCATTCTGGAATAAATTAGACGTGAAGTGTGATTTGCGTGTCCTGATTCTGATTCTCACCCTGGTTTTGGAGACTCGAGCTCACTGCTAGTTGACTTCGATTCCTTCTTTTCGTTTGGAGCCTCAACCAGCAACCCGCCTTCCTCTGGAAGATCAGGAAACAGAAACCTACAACACACACACACACACAGGTCACTCTATAGCAGTAATCATATCACAGTTACAGAAGATCATAATGGAATACGGCTGTCAGAAGGAATGTATTAATGTACATAGCATTGCAACTTTTTCTGTAATACAGTCTCATTAATATAAGAATGCATTCGAATACTAAAATTCATTTTCAGCTTTAATTTAATTCATTCAAATACATTAAGAACCACACACACACACACACACACACACACACACACACACACACCTGACAATCTGAAAGATGCGGCTGAGGTAAGATTTGATCTCGTTGACGGCCTGCTGCAGTAGCCTGCGGTTTGCTCCGACGCCCACGTACGTCATCCGATACACGGCTACCAACGTCTCCACCAACCGCCCCAGTGGGTGCAGCGGTGTGTCACACGCCTGGGAACAAAGGTCAAATGTCAGCTACGTTACCGTACTGTTCTTCTCACTGTAGACAGGACAGTGTACAGGACTGACCTTGATGAGGTAGCGGCGGATGGTGTCATATTTCTCCAGCGTAACAGCCCCGTCATGCTGAGGGATGAACTCCAGGCTCTCCAGAGTTTTATTATGGGAACGACTCAGCAGCTCAGGACTACAACACACACACACACACACTCTGACATGGCTTTTTGTATATATTTATATACACTGGATGTTTCTGTCCATGTAGTGCCTATATATTCAGTCTGTTTATACAAAAATGTACACAGGAGCTCAGGAACGTTTATCTGAACTAACTGGGAAAAACCTGCGTCTCAAGATGGCGGACAGTCCTGAGTCAGAGAGTCAGACTGTACCTGTCCCTCTGCTGTCTCCTGTTAGTGGTCAGTGCTATAGCGACGTTGTCCCAGGCCACCCTGGTCTCTCCCTGTCCCGGTGTGTCACATCCCAACTGGCTCCAGCACTCCCCAAACACCGCCTTCCACTTCTCCTCAGGGTGCACGGAGAACCGACCCAGTTTACTGCTCTCACACACACGCATACACACGCGCGCACACGCGCACACATCCAAAAACATCACACATTAGCATACCGCAAGGTAAGTATTAGTGAAATGTCGAAAATGTAAAATAAGCCTACAGCGCACGGCTCTTGTCCTTGTCCGAGTCGTACAGGTTGGGTTTGTAGTAGGACCCTGATATCTTCAGGCCGGTTCCCCACACCCCGCTGATGGAACCCTCGATGTAGTCGCCATTAGGCATCGTCAGAGTACCCTGGACAGAGGTGGCGTCAGGCATGTTTCCAAAACAGGACACTTTTTAGCTCTTGCTCTAGAGTAAGTACTTTTCTGAGGATGAGGAACTATTGGGGTGGAGCTTGCAGAATTGAACATCGCTGATGTTTTTTTTTCCTTTTTTTGGAAGCGGGAATTTAAAAACAATAGACAATTGAGTGCAAAAGTTTATGTACTCCTACTTTAAACGAATGAAACCAACAATACATTCGTGTTATTTTTTTATTTACAAGTTTCACAGATGTTTCTTCAAAATCACAAGCAACAAAATGGTCCAGAATTGTATGCACGATATTTAAAAGCAAAAAAAAAAAAAAAAAAAAATGTAAATTAGATTCTGAATGTGATATAAATGACCTTCGCAGACTCCTGCTGTTTTTTCTATCTTTTTTATTCTTTTCTTCAGCAGAGTCAACATTTGATATTTCCCATTTTAGATCTTGTAATAGCTGTTTCTCTGATTCCTGCTAAATCTTAACTTTAGCTGGAGAGCTTACTTAATCTTTTTCTTACATCTTACACCTTAAAACACATCAACACGTTTACTTACTAATTCTTATTAAAGTCATTCGACTCCTAAACGAGCCATTTTTATATAAACTAACTAGAGTAGCGTTTTCCAAACAGGGGGTTTGTGAGTGATGGGAATGTCAATATCATATTAAATTAAAAAAAAAAAAAAAAAGAGCTACAATGCAGTACTTATTACGAAAGTTTCACTTCAATGTTGCCCTATTTAATGGAAATAATTCAGGTTCATGTCCAGGTCCAACTATTGGATTTAACTGTTAAAAATAACTGCAGCCTTCATCATATATATATATATATATATAAAAACACACACCAATAATTGTAAATTTTTTAAACTGAGGTACATTTATAATTTTGTTACACAGAAATCAAGATGTATGCAAATTTCTGCACTTGGCAGTTGTCTTTTTAAGCTTAGCTCTCATTCAGAACTTTTTTTTAGGTCTTTATGAGAGAGAGAGAGAGAGAGAGAGAGAGAGAGAGAGAGAGAGAGAGAGAGAGAGAGAGAGTGTGTGTGTGTGTGTGTGTGTGTGTGCGCGCGCTTTCGAAATCACCTTTCCGTTAAGAGTCCAGTCTTCTGAGAAATCCCCCTCGAACGTGGTGTCGTCTTCTGAAAGTAAAACACCCGTCCCCTGAGTGTGTGAGAGAGAAAGAAAAGACAATAAGTAACAGAAAAAGTAATGATGTGTAACAGGAAAGTTTAGGAAAAGTTTATGTTTACCATCATTTTATTGTTGCTGAAAGCTCCCTCGTAGTAGAGACCAAACTGTGTGACGATAACACCGTTCCCCTGCTTCTGATCATCCTGCCATACACCCATATACTTCTCTCCTCTGATATCAACACACACACACACACACACACACACACACACACACACACACACACACACACACACACACACACACGAAATGTTGAGAATGTACACTTGCCTGAGAGATACCAAGGTTTTACATGCAATAAAAATACTCTTGTTTCAAACATACAGTGGGGAAAACAAGTATTTGATCCCTTGCTGATTTTGTTGGTTTACCCACTAAGAAAGACTTGATCAGTCTGTAATTTTAATGGTAGGTGTATTCTAACATGTGGAGACAGAATATCAAAAAGAAAATCCAGAAAATAACTTTTAAATATCTATATTAATTTATTTATATTTTATTGAGAAAAAGAAGTAT
>CM040976.1:31479383-31491017 GCA_022985145.1 Pangasius djambal | reverse complement strand
TCAAATACTTCTTTTTCTCAATAAAATATAAATAAATTAATATAGATATTTAAAAGTTATTTTCTGGATTTTCTTTTTGATATTCTGTCTCCACATGTTAGAATACACCTACCGTTAAAATTACAGACTGATCAAGTCTTTCTTAGTGGGTAAACCAACAAAATCAGCAAGGGATCAAATACTTGTTTTCCCCACTGTAGGTTTGTCAGTGGGTTTGTTGTTGATTAAGGGTTTGAAATTTTCACTAGTCTGATCATATAACAGTTTCATGGTATCATTGTATTAATCGATGATTAAAAACACAACCTGGTTGTGGAAAATTAAAGGAAAAATTTAATCTTGATCTTGTGTATGTATAAAAAACAATTAATGAAAAACTGAAGAAAAAGCTCAAATTGTTCTTCTTGTCTTATTCTTGAGAATAAATGGGAGTCACAGCCGGAAACAAAAGGGATAAGATCCACTGGAGTAAGGAAAAAGAAACCTGGGTAATCACTATTTTGAAAAAGTCAGTGGTGAGTTTGTTTACCGTGAGTGTGTGATGTTCCTGGTATGGAAATTTTTGTTGAGTGTGGAATTGTTGAAACTCCTTTTTTTATTTTAATGCTCTGTGATTTTAATTTTTTTTGAGCAGTAGATAATCCACTAGACTCTGAAAGGACATCCTGCCAATGGCGTGTGTGTGGGTGAGTGAGTGTGTGTGTATACCTTGGCTAGACGAGGGACGGTGCTGGGGGATTCCATGTGCCCCAGTTGACCAAAGCTGTTACTGCCCCAGGAGTACACCTGTCACACAACACACACACTTAACATTTAACCAATACACACTGCTTTATAAGCACATGCACTTCTCTCTTCTGATATCAACAAACACACACACACACACACACACACACACACACACACACACACACACACACAATATGATCAAGTTGCACCACACTGAGAACACACACACACACACACACATACACACACACACACACACACATCACTACAAATTTACGCACATAAAATAAATCCAATTCACACAAATTAAAATTAAAGGTGATCTAGGACTTGACGGTGATGCTGAATTAAAAGCACACTATAGTAAAGCTCAGAAATATAAACTCAGACACACACACACACACACACACACACACACACACACCTGTGACTGGGCAGTCAGGGCGAGTGAGTGGAGGGCACCTGCAGCCACTCTCACTACCTCTTTACCACTCAGACTCTTAATACACAACGGCTGCAGTCTGCGAAAGAGAAAGAGAAAGAGATCATTCCTTTAAACAGAATAATGCAAAATTCACAAGATAGTTTTATTTCATTTCAGGCTTCCGAGATCTGTCTTCTGTCATTGTAACAAGATTGCAATCCTTGAAATGTATTCATCAACATTCATGACAAGTTGAAGAATTGGCCTAATACTCAAACGCTTGAATTATTAATGTGTGTAGAGAAGAACAGAAATGTCGCCGTTTATTTCCGAGAGTGTTGTGTTGTGCGAGCGTGTTTAAACATGCTGAACCGCAAGACTAGCAGGTATAAGACTAACAAGGATAAGGAAAATTCATATTTCTAGACTGTTGTGCGTTTTTATTTAAACTCAAATAGGCTATTCTGTTTTCAATCATCTATATGGCAGTGCATTGTGGGTAGCTGACCTGGGCAGGACATCTCCGTGTCCGAGCTGCCCCTCCTGACCCCGCCCCCAGCTCCACACCTCCGTCTGCAGAGAGGGCAGGCGGGCATCGGATTCAGCCACGCCAGCTGGGGTGAGGGCAACGGCACGGTCACGCGGCCGACTCACCCTCCGTAAGAGACGTGGGGACACTGAGAGACAGAGAGAGAGAGAGAGAGAAATAATCATAATAATAAATCATTGCTACCAATAATTATTGAAGAAGTTGATTATTTTCCTATAACAGCATATTCCGAAGTGTTTTATTCCTTTTACACCACAGCAATTTACCAACAATTCCTTTTTTACTGATTAAAGAATAACATCATATTTTTATTCACTTATAGTTACATTTAATGCTGTGGAACATCCATGAAACAACTTCAGAAGCCAATGAGACAAAAAATAAAAAATAAAAAATAAAAAAATAAAACACACTGATCACTGTGTTAGCGACAAAGCGTAAACTCCTCGGTCCTGAACACTTTCCCACGCCAGAAAACGAGTGCTGACACTGGAGACTCCTTCCATAAATGTTCAATAAATATCTCCTTAAAGAAAACTTCACCATATCAACAATTATACATTTGTCATTATTACACTTTTTTTTTTTTAAATATATATTTAATCTTAGATTATGTGGGGCGCCCCATATGTCGTTACTATAGAAACGATGATGTATTAGAGCAGTGCATTAATATTAAACCTTTTATTTGCTTTACAGCCGAAACTACACTCAGAGCTGCTGTTGTAGAAAATTAACCAACACCTTCTGACCAATCAGAATCAAGAATTCAACAGCGGGGATCTACTGGAATCAATGCCCCAATGCCATGGTTTATCAAATAACTAATCTGAACCATCTGAGATGGTCAGATACCTCACAGAATAGGCTGAAAACATTATTAAAGTGTTAGTCATCATTTGAATACTGTTTTTTTATATACGTAAAGTTAAAACCAATTAATAAAATATGATTTACAGCCTTATTATTTACTTCTGTTGCCAAATTTTGGATTTAACACCCACAGTAAGCCCTGTTTCCCAATTCAGCTTCACGGTATGAGCAAACCCGAAACAAAAAGAACAGCTCAGTGTGTTCACATGAATAATTCACCAGCGCAGCTGAGAAACAAATGGCATCTACAAAACATACACACACACACACAAACGCACACACAAAGACACGCTGTCAGGTGAAGCATGAATAGGACACACACACACACACGCACACACGCACGCACACACGCGCGCACAATGCTGTCATGCTGTGCTTTGTTCCATCCCTGCAGAGGTCCATCTGTTGTTTGGGAGGAAGGTAAGAACAGGAGAGGAGAGAAAGTTAAGACTCAAAGACGGCAAGGTGATGAAGTGCAGCTGCTCGAATCGTAAATAACTACAAGCGGATAAAAATTATGACATTCTGTACTTTAATAAATGGAAAAATTGTAATTGTTGACAAACTGCTGTGGTACAAGAGGAATTAAACACCTCCGGATGTGCTGTTAGTGGAAAATAACCAACGTTGGAGTGGTGACAGTAACTCAGGTTCATCACACCACCCCATTGTTGATTATTTTCCTATTACAGCACACCACATCGCGCTTTATTCTGTTGTTTTTTTCTTTAATACACTCGTTGATCTCTTATGATAAAAAAAAAAAAATCCATTCCTGAAGTTTTGTGACATGATTTTTGTTCCTTCTGTGATTTATTTGTGTCTTTTGTTTGTGTCTTGTGCTTTCACTTCTGTCTTTTATTTTTATAACAGAGCCACACTGAAAATGAGAACTCACTCCTTTTTCCTAAGAATTTCAGTCAACTACAGTCCAGAATTATTAGCACCCATTAAGAAAATGGACAAAAAAACCTGTTGTATAAGAGAAATATTCTTTCTGTTATACACACAATTGATTGAAATATTTCACTAAAACAAAAACACATTGCCTTTTTTGAATAATAGAATTTTCTCTTTAAATAAAAGTATGTGGCAAAATTATTGATATCTCTAAATAATAGCTGAAAAAAGGTTAAAAGTAGGGCTAGGCAATGCGACAATAAAATGTCAATAAATTACCATAAATTATGTCACGATACACTTTTCTCAGATATCATAATTATTGTAATATATTTTATAACATTTAAAAAAATTTTTATATCTGATGTTTAATTTTTACTTTTTACTTAATTCCCCATTTTCAGTGTTTTTTTTCAGCTTTTTAGTAGTTTTTGTAGACATTACTCAGTTTATCTGTTATTCAATTCTACCATTTTAATCTAGCACTTCAGTTCCAGTTTGTTAGCTAAATTATATATTGTGAAACATATCATGCATTGTACAGATGTTTTGAAGTATTGTGATATGATTATGTTGTCATATGGCCCATCCATTGTTAAAACCAAAAAAGAGACACAGAAAAACACAAAAGAAACAAACGAGACTGTAAAGTAATGCAAATAAAAAGACATAAATATATAATAAACTAGAAACATGCCAGGAATCTGACTCATTAGCGTACTCCCATCCTGTACAATAATTTGGTGAAGTTCCTACTGTATATGTGTTTTTATGAAGGGTGCCAATAATTCCAAACACCAAAAAGGAACAGCAAGACGTATATTTAATCACGCAGCGCTTCATGAAGACAACGACAGAACTGTAAGACCTCTTAAGCCATTCCTTAAAGTCACAATCACATACATGCAGAGGTGCATACACACGTACTGTACACACACTTCTATGAAGCCAGTCAAGGTAACAAATCAAGCATGTTTTAATATAAGCCCCCCCGACACACACACACACTGGGTGCGTGCAGACTTACGCATGTGGTGGTATAAGATATGGAGAGCGCATGTACCCTGTGAGAGCAAGCCGGGGAGTGAGAGGCGGCGACTCAGCCCCTCCGCTTCCTCTTCGCGGATGTCCCCCAGACTCGAGCTTTTCTTGCCTTGTTTGTGCTCCTCCTGACGCACCCTCTCCTCACCTGGACCCTGAACGAACACAAACACATACACAAAGCTCAAGAGAGGCCTAAATAAACCATTTGTTTTCCATAATTGGATTATACATAATTATATAAGTAAAAGTTGTCACTAAAAAAACAACTTAGCCTGAAGTACTGTTAGAGCTGCTGTTGAAAAATGAAACAACACCTTCTGCCCAATCAGAATCAAGAATCTGACAGTGCTGTGGTGTTAGAGTGACAAACACAATGTATAAAGTCTTACGCTCACCCAGTAGCTGATCACCTTCCTCAGAGAGAGGGCCTCGTAAGTGGATGCGACTCTCTCCCCTACAGCTGATGCATACGAGACCACCAGGTTGTTCAGCGCAGAGCCCATCGGTGTGACCGACTGTGCCACGGGGGTTGAGGAGTCCAAGGTGAAAACAACAGCGGGCTCAGTGAGAGGCTGTGAAGGAAGAGAGAGAGAACAAAGAATTTTTAAGCATTTTCCTGAAGACTTTCTTTAGACAGAGTCACTCTCAGTCCTCAAGTTTATGAGGAGTCCCATTGTGGCAGCGATGGGTATGGTAAAGCACCAGCTGTGAATGGAAGGGGGGATTGCAGAGAATGAGCGGCTTATGAGTGAGTGGTTACACCTGTGTGTGGTTAAGAATGATGAGTATTTAGAGTCTGTTTCTGTTTCAGTGAGTTAGAGAGAGATTCCAGGAGAGCTGACAGTGGCCTTGACCTCTGACAAACTGATGACAATGGAAACATCCTGCTGCCTTTTTGTTTTGTTATTTTTGTTAAACCAAGTGCTGAAATGCGCTCCGGTAAAAAAATCCTCATCAAAAAGCCTGCTTCCTGCTTCCTAGTTGCCCTCACTGCCTACCAGGGTGTTATAACCATTTATACAAAACACCAAGATAGACTTGCTGTAGTTCTCTGTTAAATTTTACAACTAGAAATTACTCCTAAAAAAAGAAATTTCATTTTACCTACATCTCCAACTACAACTAGGGGTGTAAACTTTCGGCTTCCACATTACACAAGACATATGGCACAGAGTAGGACTATTTTAACAGTATCAGAGAAATCACCTTGCTAGCCTGATAAATTATTTACACATCAATTGAAAATTATGAATTATTTTTAAATACAAGTTGTTTGTCATTTTTTTATAATAATCAATTAATTTCAATTGTTGCCTTTTCAATCAACAACAACAATCCCCATCAATCCAACCTGTCATATCTACAACTATTGGCTATTTACTGCAAATATCCTAAGACATGTTTGTATATACAAACATATATATATACACACAAAATGGTACAACAATCAATTATAATGATACAAGAACCAGATCATCAGTGCAAATGCTGCTTTCTTGTTACAGTACACAACAGTGTTTTGCTCTACATCTGACATAAAGAGTACTGAGAGTCACTAACCTGTGCACACTGTGCTGTATTTGGGCTCTTAGCCGCCTGCTCAGCCATCGTCTGATCCGAAAGCTTCTTCAGGTAATCTTTGAGTGCCTGCTCGTCTGGGTATTGAGAGGATTTGGGACCTGTCCCAGTCAACCCTTGGGCAGACTTTGAGCTCTCTATTTCATGAGTGCTTGGCTCCGTGGCTGCTTCAAACACCTCACCGTTAGTCACCGGATCTTGAGATTCCTCCAGGTCTTTAGAGTCTGACTGAACAAGCACTTCCCCTGCAATCTGAACCTGATCCTGAGATTCAGGAGTAGGTGCTTGGACAGGGCTAGTCGTGGAAAGAAAGTTGGACTTGGGGCTCAAAGTATGTGTCATTAAAACCGGTTCAGATGGGGAACTTTTCATGTTGCCCCTTGAACTAGGAGTCCCGTGAACGAGGCCGTGCTCAGAGGCAGATTTATTGTCGTCTTCGTCAAGCTCCACCCCCAGGGGGCAGTAGTGGCTGTCTGAGATGATGACGTGATCCTCCTTATCGGTCATGGTGTAAAGTGATTGATTACACTGCCCACATTTGTCCTCAGGAGGTCTTCGCGGCTCTTGAGGAGGAGGTGGGCAGAGCACCAGTGCAAGACTGTGCGAGGCTCCGCACGC
Source organism: Pangasius djambal (assembly GCA_022985145.1). NCBI lineage: Eukaryota > Metazoa > Chordata > Actinopteri > Siluriformes > Pangasiidae > Pangasius > Pangasius djambal. Next base: position 31,484,301 of record CM040976.1, on the reverse strand, counting down.
CACATGTAGTACATGCCTTCCGGCTAGGTGCTCCACCTTCTGCGGCTTCCAGACAGGAAAAGACGAGGCTTGCAACCCCAACTGGCAACCACTGCCCCATGACCACACCTCATGTGCAACTGAAAGTGCCAGCGTATGCTGTTCACCGCATGCCAACGCCACAATCCTCACCGGCCGTGGGGGTGTGGTCTCACTGGCCACCACACCCACAGGTGTGGGATTGGGGACAACCGAGAGTCCTGACAGACCGCACTGGCCATAAGTATTGTCCCCCCACATGTGCACGGCTCCATCCTCCGTCACCGCCCCGTTGTGGAACGTCCCCGCTGCCACGGAAACCACATGCTTCTCACTGAGCCCCGCCTCCAGAATAGGGTCTGTCGTTTTCACAGATGATGGGTTCTGTTTCCATGGTAATTCTCCAAAACTGTATACTTGCCCACCTGACAGTAGGTAAATAAATTACTCCATTAGTCAGTGATACTATTTTATACGCTTTATTCACATACCCAATTTATTTAACAATATCATACAAATAAAATTGTGCTGCTATAAAGGTAAAGAGATAGAACGGAGAGTATGAGATAGTACAATATGCTAAGCAGTGAAAAAAGAGTGTAAGGTTTAATGGGAATGTATTAGCTGTGCTAAAAGCCGTTCTCTTACCCTCCAACAGCAGAACTCCGTGTTTAGCCCCGAGGGCAGCCTGGAGCACGGGCCGAGAGAGGAGCACTTTCTCTGGAGTGACGCTGTAGGAGTAACCTCTCCATGTGTTCAGCATTCCTCGCTCCCGAGAGCTTTCCTCCTCACCCAAACTGCACACACACACACACACGTTAAACAGAATGAACAGAAATTCCCCTCAAAATCAACAGTAACAGAAACTTAGCACCTGTTACAAAGTGCTGATCCTGGAAACTCCTTCTGTAAATGTTAGATAAACTTATCAATATCAACAAATTAGTAATTTTTCATTGTTAAACACATTTTTAATTTGTTTATTATTAATCTTATATTATGTGAACTTTCCAGCATACAAGTCCCTGTGTATTCGCTGTTACTATAGAAACACCACCATATTGGAAAAAGTGCATTAATATAAGCCTGGGATTTGTACATTTATGATCACTGTTGAAGAAAGGAGACTTCTCCAGCCTGAATGTCACTGTGTAAACATTTAACACTTATTAGTTTACACTCTCAAGCAGTTAAACTATGTGATATTGAATTAGTCATAGTGAGACCTCATGATGCTCCAGAGGCCAGTTCCAGTTACAACGAAACCCCTGTTCAACATGTACAGAGAAGGAAAAGAGAGAAGCTGATCACTCTCAGGTCATAATCATGATCTCGCATGATCGTCAGGTCTCACCTCTTCAGCTTCTCCATGTCACCTCATGGCAGGTGAAGGAACATGGTGGATGAACGCATGCAGATCGACGAACCTGCCGGCAAACATAACGAACAGTTCAATTGAGTTCAACAGACCAAATATTAATGATTAACCATGAACCATTCTAACAGCCTTAAAGCAAGACACTTTATATAGAAACGACAATATTTGGTCACATCATTTCTCAGATTTTTTTTGCATTTTTTTCACCGTATTGTCTGTGAAGATGTCTTTAAGCTCCACAAGTCAAGTCATGTGTTATTCTGATATACGTCAGTTTCCTTGATATGCCTTATAAACCTCACGTACTAGAGCACACACACATTAAACCATGCTGATGTATTTTTAAATGTCGTTTTTCCTTAAAAACACTTTGCTATTTTCATAATCAGAAATGAATTCAACGCATTCATTTTCTATATAAACGTTAATATGAATAACCCTATTCATATTAAGAAGAATATTACAGCAGAATTTCCCAAAATGTTAACTGTTGTTGGATTTATGTTAGATGTTACACTAAAAAATATTATTTATGTACATATATGTGTATGTATATATAATACATATATAAGCCCATGGTGTATTCTTGGTTAAACAATAATCAGTAAAGATGAGATGATTTTCCAACAAACTTTGGTAAAAGTCTTTCTCTAAAGAGTGTCTGCATGATGAAATAAACATCTTAAACATTTTAATTCTAACTTCAAAAGATTTTTGGTTTTATTAAATATGCAAATGTAGGCATATGATTATTTGCATAAGCAAAAAATAATAATCCTTTTACTTCCATTCGATTTTTCTTTCCTGCTTGCCTTTATTTTCTTTCATATTTTCCTTTTTTTTTTTTTTATACAAAAGGCAAAGACTGATAAATATGGTTTCACTTTTTTTTAAAATTATTTTTATACATTTTTTTTGTAACTGTGATAATATACGACACCTAAAAAGTTATTATTATTATTATTATTATTATTAATAATAATAATTTAGAGAAATGTCATGAAGCAAGTGACAGGTTAGGTTAGAATTAAATAAACCATATTTGTCCCCTCAACATCAGCAAATTGTTCAGATTCTGAATAATTAACGAGATACTTTAAATAAAGCAGAATAAGAAATAAATTTTATTATGATTATTGCCTAGTGAATGTTCTAGCTGCCTGGCTAACACAGTGGTCCAATTCCAAATAGCTACTCCGTACACATTTAGTGCACTATATAGGTTGTACACATCACCACTTCATACCCCATGTATCACACTAGAGTAGGGAGAAAGGAGGCGTTTGGGATGGAGCCGGTGTGATGACAGCGCCTTTGCCGCTCAGTGACTAACCTGTGCAAACGGCTGCTCTAGCTGTGTGTGTGTGTGTGTGTGTGTGTGACATTGTGAACTTACCGCTCAGGTACGCGACACCTGAAGAAGGAAGAAACGTCTGCTTTAGATGTTCTTCGCTGTAACAGGGAGAAACAGGCAGAGCGCCGCAGGATGTGGCTGACTACAGACGGCTGTTGTTGTGAAGCTTTCTGCTACGGCGCGGGCAAAGGGACAAAACGCCTGCGACATTTAGCAGTTCGCTTTTTTTTTTTCTTTTTCTTTTTTTTAAGGTAGTGTAGCAATGTAGAGGTGTAGAGATTGTAATTATGACTCAATTTTTTCACCATAATACAACAACAACAACAATAATAATAATAAGGAGCAGAAGAGGAAGAAGTTAGTAAATAATTTACTATTTATTTTAAATGTATTTATTATTTTTTAGTGTTCTTATTTTTATTTAAAGGGCTAATACTACTACTACTACTCAGTTAGTAATAAAAGTTATTATTATTTCTTTGCTAAATGTTTTTATTTTTATAACAACAACAACAACAACAACAACAATAATAATAATAATAATAAGAGGAAGAAGAAGTAAATAGTTATTATTTTTGGTAACTTTTCTTATTTTTATTTTTAAGGCTACTACTACTACTAATAATAAAAGTTAGTAATATTATTTTTTGCTAAATGTTCTATTTTTATTTATAATAATAAAAATGCTACTAATAAAAATTTAGTAAATAAAATGTACTGTTTTTTATTTACTACTATTAATATAAAATATAAAATATAAAAATTTTAATTATTATAATAATAATTGAAATTGAAAATAAATGTATAATGTTATTGTTAAGGCTACTATTACTAATAATAATAATAATAATTTTATTTAGTATCCTAGACACATTTTTAATCCATTCATGTGGAGCATCCATCATGAAAGTACTTGTGTAATTTACTATGATAGAAATGATAACGTATTAAAATAAGTGCATTACCCGATCAGCCATAGCATTAAAACCACTGACAGGTGACGTGTATATCATTGATTATCTTGTTACAATGGCCCCTGTCAAGGGGTGGGATATATTAGGCAGCATGTGAACACTCAGGTCTCGAAATTGTTGTGTTGGAAGCAAGAAAAATGGACAAGCGTAAGGATCTGAAGGACTTTGACAAGGGCCAGATTGTGATGGCTAGACGACCGGGTCAGAGCATCTCCAAAACGGCAGGTCTCGTGGGGTGTTCCTGGTATGCAGTGGTTAGGACCTACCAAAAGTGGTACTCTTTGATGTGCGAGGGGAGAGAAGGCTAGCCCGTCTGGTCCGATCCCACAGAAAGTTAATGCCGGATATGATAGAAAGGTGTCAGAACACACAGTGCATCTTGGCTTGCTGTGTAGCTGCAGACCAGTCAGGAGGCCCATGCTGACTTCTGTCCACCACCGAAAGTGTCTAGTGAGCATCAGAAGAGATGGCACCAAGATTCACTATGGGAAGGGAGCGAGGCTGCGGAGGCATTGTGATGCTCTGGGCGATGTTCTGCTGGGAAATCTTGGGTCCTGGCATTGATGCGGACGACTTCAGATACCACAGCACACCTTCAGAGGTCTTGTGGAGTCTGTGCCTCGACGGGTCAGAGCTGTTTTGGTAATACAAGGGGGACCTACACAAAATGGCTGATCAATATATATACAGTCAGGTCCGGAAGTATTTGGACAATGACAGAGTTTTTGTGATTTTGCCTTTATACACTACCACAATGGATTTGAAATAAAACAGTCAAGATGTGATGGAAGTGTAGACTTTCAGCTTTATTTTAAGAGGTTCCACAAAAATATGGCATTTATCATTGAGGAATTACAGCCATTTTAAGCAAAGTACCTCCATTTTCAGGGGCTCAAAGGTATTTGGACAGAGTGACATATTGTAAATATAACCATAATTTTAATACTTGGATGAAAATCCTTTGCAGTCAATGACTGCCTGAAGTCTGGGGCCCATGTTCTCAAAACTTAAATTCTGAGTTTCCTCCCTGGAGATGCTTTTGCCAGGCCTTCACTGCAGCCTCCTTCAGCTGCTGCTTGTTTGTGGGTCTTTCTGCCTTCAGTCTTCCATTTCTTTGCCTTCAAAAAGTCTGTTTAGGGTCATTATCCACCTGCACTGTGAAGTGGCATCCTATCAGTTTTGTAGCATTTGGCT
>CM040976.1:31453281-31479283 GCA_022985145.1 Pangasius djambal | reverse complement strand
TGTTCTCAAAACTTAAATTCTGAGTTTCCTCCCTGGAGATGCTTTTGCCAGGCCTTCACTGCAGCCTCCTTCAGCTGCTGCTTGTTTGTGGGTCTTTCTGCCTTCAGTCTTCCATTTCTTTGCCTTCAAAAAGTCTGTTTAGGGTCATTATCCACCTGCACTGTGAAGTGGCATCCTATCAGTTTTGTAGCATTTGGCTAAATGTGAGCAGAGAGTATAACCCTATACACCTCAGAATTCATCTTTCTACTTCTGTTAGCAGTCACATCATCAATAAACACCAGTGAGCCCGTAGCAAAGAATCTTATTCCAGAACATGGGAGGCTTTTTTAGATGTTTTCTGGCAAAGTCTAATCAAAGTCTTTCCTGTTCTTGAATGCTACCAGTGGTTTGCACCTTGTTGTAAACCCTCTGTATTTACATTCATGAAGGCGTCTCTTGATTGTAGATTTTGACAATGATACGCCTACCTTCTCCAGAGTATTCTTGACTTCTGTTGAAGTTGTGAAGGGGTTTTTCTTCACCAAGGAAAAGATTCTGCGATCATCCACTTTAGTTGTCTTCCGTGGTCTTCCAGGCCTTTCGATGTTGTTGAGCTCACCAGTGCTTTCTTTCTTTTTAAGAATGTACCCAACTGTTGATTTGGCCACACCTAAGGTTTTTGCTCTCTCTCTCATAGATTTATGTTGTTTTTTCAGCCTAATGATGGCCTCCTTCACTTGCATTGAGATCTCCTTGGACTTATTGTCATATTGGTAGCTCCAGTTGAACAGCTGCCAAATGCCAACTCAATACCTGATATCAAATCCAGACCTTTTTGCTTCATTTGTCTTGAAGTAACGAGGGAATGGACCGCATCTGGTCAATTAACTTCTTGTCAGTCAATTGTCCAAATGCCTTTGAGCCCCTGAAAATGGAGGTACTTTGCTGAAAATGGCTGTAATTCCTAAACGGTAAATGCCATATTTTTGTGGAGCCTCTTAAAATAAAGCTGAAAGTCTACACTTCGATCACATCTTGATTGTTTTATTTCAAATCCATTGTGGTGGTGTATAAAGGCAAAATCACAAAAACTCTGTCATTGTCCAAATACTTCCGGACCTAACTGTGTGTATCTATATATCTATATCTATATGTGTGTGTGTGTGTGTGTGTGTGCGTGTGTGTGTATATATTTTTTGCAGTGCACTTGCAAGCTTTATGGTGGGTGCATTTTTACTAACATTTGCTGATTTATATTTATACAAGTGTTGTTTGCTCTTTAACAGGTCTTGGTCTCTCTCTTTCCTACACACACACACACACACACACACACATATACACTGCACAGTGCACACACTGCACACACACATGCACACTGCACACACTTGGCTCCCACCTTTCAAAACAAACACCAACCCATTGCCTCTCTCTTGATTCAGCCAATTGGGTGGTGGCTCCCATCCGGCTGTCCTGATTGGCTAGCAACACACACACACACACACACACACACACACACACACACACACACACAGTAGCGATTGCGCAGGAGAAAGGAGGGAAATAGAAGGAGAGAGAGAGGGAGAGAGAGCGAGAGAGAGAGAGAGTGTGTGTGTGTGTGTGTGTGTGAGTGAAGCACAACTTGTTGGCATGCAGGCAATGCTGCTGTTACTGTTGCTCTGAGCTACAAGTAGGACAAGGTGTATTCTCACAGGTCCACAATCTCCTTCCAGATGTGTCAGACACTGTGAGGTTCCACAGCTGTTCACACTCTGGATCCTTTCCGACAGCATGCAGAATCTCCGACACGCTGCGACTGAAGCGTTCCAGCGGCTGGGTGAGTACAGAGCTCGTCTCAATCCACTGCTACACCATCAGCACTGAGCACTGCTGTAAATCTGTCCTCACACTGAGAGAGGAAAGAAACCTGCAGCAAAACACACACACGTGCAGAGGAGGTGAGAGGTGGTGATGGTGAAGGTAAAAGGGGGAGATGATGGAGGAAGTAAGGACGAGAAGAGATAAAGGTGGAAAATTGGCATAAGTGTGATGTGCAGAGGATTCTGTTGGACATGCAGTTTACTTCTCTCTCTCCTGTCCTCCCTCATTTTCCTTTCCTTTCCATTCCTTTCCTTCTTGTTCAATTTATTTCCTGCTTTTCTTTTCCCTCCTTTCCTTGCCTTTCCTCTTTTCTTTCATATGTTCCTTTCTTTTCCATTCCTCTTCCTCTTTTTCATTCATTTCCTTTCCTCTTTTCCTTTCCTTTCCTCCCTGTTTTCCTTTATATTCTTTCCTTTCCCCATTTTTCCTCACTCTTTTTCCTTTCATTTCCTTTCCTTTCCTCATCAAATGTAAATGTACCTGCTTCCAAACCAGGAAAAGTATGGAAATTCTGAAAATATTCCCAGTCCTCACCCTTTTCCTTTCCTTCCTCTTTTTATTTCCTTGCTTTTCATTTCCCCTCTTTTCCTCACACATTTCCTTTCCTTTCCTTTCTTCCCTTTTCACACCCCTTTCCATTCTGCTCCTTTCCTTTTCTGGTTTCCCCTGTTTCCTTCATCAGTTCTTTCTTCTCATAGCCTTCCCTCTTTTTCGTATTTCCTTAGCTGTAATTTCCCCTCATTTTGTCAACCCTTTCCTTTTACATTTCATTTCCTTTTGCAGTCGTCATCCATTTTCTGTCCTTTCCTCTCAGCATTCGTTTCCCCACTTTTCCTCACCCGTTTTTCCTTATCGTTCAGTTCCTTCCTTTTATTTTGCCTTCCTCACGGAATTGAAAGGAGCCTGTTTCTAAATCTAGTATGGAAATAGGAACAGCAGCAGCACTCCCTTGCACAGCCTCGCCTCTCTCACCCTCGTCACAATCATTTCACAGCCAGTGCGCTTACTGACTCATATCTTATAAAATACAGGCTAAAACATTCTTTCATGAATTGAATTTATGTGTTGTCACCGTTAAAACATATCTGCATTAAGCTCTCCTGTCGTTTAAGACAGTAGACACACAGCTCTGCTAAACTCGAACCTTCAACCTTGAAGGTTATCAGTGCACCTGGCTGTGAGCTCACACTGACAGCTCTGATATTCGCTTTAACAATCATAATTCTATACAATTGTATAATCAGTGGATGCTTAGGAATGAATGTAACATTTCTAAGAAGGAAATAAGCCTTTATGCACTACAGGAATGTGGAGAGCTAGTGTGTGTGTGTTTATATATATATATATATATATGTGCATGATTGGTTGATTAATAGTCTTGAATCAGTATTTTAAGTTGATAGAACTCCAGCCACGGGCTCCTGTAGAGTCTTATCACTACCTTGACTTGGTGTGTGAGGTGTACACACGATATCCTGGTTGCATTTTTTTTTTTTCACAGAGCAGCTCAGCAGTTTATATCAGATCCGAACAGAAAACAAGTCATCAGGTGCAACGTGCAGGAAGTGGATTTTATTCCGCATGTCTTGCATTCACACTGCTCTGCTGCACTATATAGATAATATAGATAGTGCTGTCCACTTAACGTCTCACTGCTGCCTACACACTGAACACAGCTCGTTCTGCAAACCCTGCAGGCTATTCAGGGAACATGGGAGCAACTGTTAAACAGAGAGAGAGAGAGTGAGAGAGAGAGAGAGAGAGAGAGAGAGAGAGAGAGAGAGAGAGAGAAGGGCGAGGAGAGTCGCAGCAGCACTAAAAATTAATGGAGATGAGGGAGGAAGGGAAACATGGACAAAACAGGAAAAGGATGCTGGGAGGCGAGATTGATGAAAAGAGGAGAAATGAGGAGAGCTGGGTGAAAAGAGGGATGGAAGGATACGGGGATATCTCTCTGTCTCTCTCTTTCTTTCTCTCTCTCTCTCTCTCTCTGTCTTTCTTTCTCTCTGACACTGCAGTGAGAGAAAGACATACGCAGTGAAAGACAGCAAAGCTACTGTTGGGATATTATGGGAGGAATAAAACACAACGTGGCATGCTGTTATAGGAAAATAATCAACAACAGGGTAGTGTGATGAAGCAAGGTTGCTGTTACCACAGCTCACTTGATTATTTTCCAATAACAGCACATGCTGGAGTGGTTTATTCATCTTGTACTGTTGTTTACTGTTGTAAATGTTTTTATTAATTAAAGCATGGGTTCTCAATCCTTCTGCAGCCAGGGAACTGTAAAATAAGCTAGACGGCTAAAGTTCATGGATTATCTTTGATGTTGGCTTGTCAGAGCCCTGCTATGCTAAGCCAGCTGGTTGCTAGCGTGTTGCTTGGTGGCTGTTATGGGGGTCCCAGGTGGTGAGGAGAAAAAGAGAGGCTGGTGAGGGATAACAGGGACTAACTTGTTTCATAGACAATCCACAATATTAAATGTAACTATAAACGGATAAAACGTATGAAAGGCTGTTCTTCAATTCAATGGTTCTCAAAGCAGGGGACCTCCAGGGGATCCATGATGTTTTTTTTTTTTTTAATGTAGCTAGGTTGTAGCTAGTTGGTTGCCAAGGAAACTCAGCTGGTTTCTAGGGTGTTATATGGTTGCTACCATAGTCCAGCTGATTGCTAGTGTTTCAGTAAATGCAACAATGCAGTTTTAATTGTCTTCGGTATAGCTTAACGAAGCTAGGCTCAAATCTTGTGAACGCATGATCAACAAAACATTTTCAGTCTATTCCATATGGGATCTATGATTCTGCCGAATAAATAAATAAAAAATGATGGATCCCCTGGAGGTCCCAGAATCCTGCTTTGGGAACCACTGAATTGTCATACTTTTTATCCGTTTATAGTTACATTTAATACTGTGATTTTGTCTATGAAACAAGTTAGCTCCTGTTATCCCTCACCAGCCTCTCTTTTTCTCCTCACCGTGTTTTAGAATTGGAAACTTCCAGGGAATTCATTTGAGTGAGCAGACTGGAGAAATCGTGAGAATCGAGACTGCACTGATTTTCTTTTATATTAGAATTAAACAAGGAACTGGTATTGCATCATAAATAGTAGGAGCCAATCACATTCTAATATGCAAATGTCTTCTGTTATTGCACAGAGAAGTGTTGCTGTGAATGTAAATGTTGGAATGTAAATGTATTCCAACTTTTTTTTTTTGGGCTGCCATTTTGGAGGAAAGCGCTATCCGCCCTCTTCCACATACATAGCCAGGATTGGCTAGTAATGCTATGATTGACAGGGGAGAGAGAGTATGCCCCTCTGCTTTTGCTCTCTTGGACTTTTAAAGGCTTTTAAGAAGAAGAAGGAGAAAAAGTATAGAGTGGTGCAGCCCTCGATTACACATTTACCTTGTTCAAATATACAAATCCCTGTCTTCGGCCCTGCTTGTCTGATTTTTGACCTCTAGCAGCTTTGTGACTGACTGAATCATAGCCTCTGTCCCACTCGCACGACGCCACCATCATTCAGTGCCAAAAGAGTTTTCAGCAAATTACAGCTGGAGCTCCAAACACACACACACACACACACACACACACACACAGACACACACACACACTTCTCATATTCTGACTCTGAGCTAATTTATTCCTATTTTAATCGTAAGCTTGCATTTAAACGGCAACGTCCATCCAAATATAACACGTTTCTTTAAAACTAAAACCTGTCTGAGATTTTATTATTTTTTCTATTTTGTTCTGTTCATTTTTTTAACTATATAGAGTATGTTCTGTTTTGTTCTCTTCTCTTCTCCCTCTTTTCTATTTTACTTTTTCTTTTCTTTTCTTTTTTACTTCTTTTCACTTCTCTATCTTTTGACTGTTCTTTTTTATGCTTACTTCTTTTACTTTTTGTTTTTACACAATTTTTCTTTTCTTCTTGATTCCTATTTTCTTCTATTCTCTTTTATACTTTTTTCTCTGTTTGTGTTGTCTTCTGTTCTGTTGTTCTATTCTTTTCTCTTCTTACTCTTTTCTCCTTTCCTTTTTACATTTTTTATTTTCTCTTCATTTTTACTGCTATTTTTTGGGGTTTTTTTTATCTTTAATATTCTCTTCTGTTATGTACTCTTCTCTTCTTCCTATTTTCTCTTTTGCTTTTATCTCTTCTTTTTTTATTTTTCTTCTTTTGACTTTTCATTTTTACATTTGTACTTTTTCTCGTCTCTTTTGTATTTTTAATATGCTTTTACGTTATTCATTTTCTTTTCATTTTTTAATTTGTTTTCCCTTTCTTGATTTCTCTTCTCTTATTCCTCTTCTTCTATTCTCTTTTTCTTTTCCTTTTTTCTTTACTTGTATTTTCATTTTATTGTCTCCTAGTCTTTCTCTTCTTCCTGTTTTGTCTTTTACTTTTTTTCTATTCTTTTTTTTTTTTACTTCTCTTCTTTTCTGTCTTTTTACTCTTTGTTTTTAAATTATAACTTTTTTTTCTTTATTTGTATTCTCTCCTGTTCTGTTTTGTGCACTTCGCTTCTCTTTTACTCTTTTCTCTTTTACTTTTTAATATTCTTTTTTTTTTTTTAACTTCTCTCCTTTTCTTTTCTCTTCTCTGTTTGTTCTCACCTCTGTCATTTTACTCCTTTTATTTTCACCTTTACTTTTATTTTTTTTTTACTAATACTCTCTACTGTTCTCTCTGGCATCCTCTTTGTATCTTCTTTTTATTTCTCTTTTCATTTCTTTATCCTTTTTTCCCTTCCTCTACCTCCGAAAAAGCTTTATCCTACTTGCCGAGGCTTTCGATTTTCATCCTTCACAAGAGCTAAACTACTATTTATTTTTATGTGCTTGTGAAATAATATATTTGCAAATGTATCTCTTTTTTTGAGTGTAGCAAAATCTTTGTTGTTGTTGTTATTGTTGTTTTTCCAGGTTTGAAGCAGCGACAGATGGGCTATCAGGAGGTAAGGAACCTTTTGCAAACTTAAAGGACCGGGAACGCTCAGCATCACTTTAGACGAATATGTGACAGGCTTGTGTGTGTTTATAGTTTTTGTAATGAAAGAGCAAATGAAACTGCACCACAGCACTATTAGCCACAGACACCCAAATTCTTCCTCTCTTTCTTTTCCTGCTGAGGCTTGTCCTTTTCCCATACTGAGCGGCGTTTCTTTTTCAGCTCTGCTGACCGTGTCTCCACACAGAAACTGCAGAATGAGCCTGAATTGTGATGACTAAAGACGAACGCAGACAGCATCCTTCTCTCTCTCTCTCTCTCTCTCTCTTTCCTCTCTACTGCTCAAGCTGTACACACTTTCAGTTCTTTTCATCATGTGATATTATATCCCAGTGTTCGTTACTAACATTTTCACCACTGAATTTTTAAAATCTGATTGGTCAGAAGGTGTTGATTAATTTTCTATAACAGCAGCTCTGATAGTAGTTCTGGCTGCAAAGCAAATCACTGGCTTCATTTAATAAATATTAAATAATAAATAAAATATTATTTACTATTTATTTAGTTCTAATCGTTTCTACAGCAACAACTTACACAGGGACTTGAATGGTGGGTGCCATAATAAATGGATCTAAAAATGTATTATTATTATTTAACAAAGAAAAACATTTATTTTATTTAACATTTCTGGAAGGAGTCTCCAGTGTCAGGAAATTTTCCACCATGAGAAACTCTTCAGGACAGATGGCTTTATTTCTTGGTAACATGCCAAGCTAGCAAATGATTCGTGTTTGTTTACTTTAATTTGTGTTTGTCGAGGAACTAGCTCTGAGAATTCAGAGAAATTTGGTCAGAGATGAATTCAGAATTTTTTTTATGGCTGAATTCCTATGCTAGTGCAGTGCATCAAGATAGCAAAGAAAGAATAAATGAGGACACACACTCTTAATTTAAAAAAATTGTTTGATTTTGACTCCCATGAACATTTTAAATTAGTAGCGCACCAAATCTGCCTTAAGTGATATTTGGGATATTCATTTGTACAATAAACAAGTAATACAAAAGAGCAAATTGTGAGTTCTTTCATGACCCCATTTGTAACGCCCCCTAGTTCGGGAACAAAGTTGTTTAGTACATTAAATGTAGCTATAAACGGATAAAAACTACATGTCATTCTTTAATAAATACAAATTTCTTAAATGTTGGCAAAGTGCTGTGATATAAGAGGAATTAGCCAATTCAGAATATGCTGTTATAGGAAAATAATCAACACCACATTGCTGATTATTTTCCTAGTGTTTTATTCCATGCTTACTAGAGGGATGACTTGGTGACCATAGTAACCATGGTCTGGTTTTTTTTTTTCCTCCAGAAAATTGCTACTTTTCACAAGCATCTTGCATTTGTCTGTGTGCTCTGCATTCTCTGTTCTCTCTTCTTCGTTCCTCCATCTATCAGATACAACAAACTCTCTCTGTCTTGTTCTTTCTCTCTATCCTGTATAGTTGAATAGACATGCTTGTTCCCATTAGCAAAGAGAACATGGCTGTGTTTGTTTTGTTCTCACAAATGGGTAATGGTCATAAGACCAGGCTTCTGTACAAAAAATACACACACATACACATACCTACACACACACACACACACACAAGTCATATGAGCAAGGCTTGCCCACAGAGCCAAAGACACAGTAATGGAGGATTTGCAATGGAGGCTCCGGTTCTGGGGTTCTCTGTGTGTGAGAAAATGCTGCTGGTGTTGTGGAAGACAGAAAGAGGTAGAAGAGAGACAGGAACCTGTTTATGAGAGAAAAGAAGAGTTCGGAGTACAAGAGACGTCCTCAAGGAGTTGGAGTGTCTCGTCTCTGCCTGCCCCTGAGGTACACTTTTAGAAAACAATGGTTCGTAAAGGGTGCTTTGGATAGTTAATGCTCCAGAATCTAGGTTTCGTACAGAACCTTTAACGTCTAACCTAAGAACCCTTAAGGACACTAAATGGACGCTTCTGGAAAATTTATTTTAGTCACACTCATTTGTTTTTAGATGGGAAGATGATAAGAAAACCTCTTGATTTAGATCACGTCATCACAACACTACATTCTGAGCTATAAAATAAAATAAATACAAAAATCTAAAAAAAATCTTTGCTAAGTAATGTGGTCCAACCTGAAGCAGAGCTACTAATACAACCCCAAAGCTGATTTTTTCCTTTAAGAGCACGTCCCAATTTGCCACTGCCAACCATTTTTCTATTCATTAAAGAATGATACATACTATTTATCCATTCATAGTTACATTTGATGTTGTAGAATATCCTCTAAACCGGTTAGGTACTGTTATCACTTACGTTATATACTGCTGTAAACAGTCATTCCCTCATCAGACCCTCTTTATTTCTCTCTTGAAGATAATAACAAAAGAAACACGTCACTTTACATATATACCAGAAAACGCAAACTCCGCTGTCCCGAAGACTTTCCCATGGAGGAAAACTTACTGTTACAAAGTACTGACACTTCTTCCATAAATGTTAAATACATTTCTCCTTACAGAAAACTTCACCATATGAACAATTAAAAAAAAAAAAAAAAAAACAGCTTGTCATGGTCGCTAAAAACCACAAATCCTAAATTCTTTCCTGTGTCAGAAAATAACAGTGTATAATCAATATATTTAAAAAAAAAAAAAAAAAAACACAAATAGTTTTAACAATATCATCGTAGATTAAATACTTAGATGCTTTAGGTTGCAACTGTGGAAAAGTTAGAAAATTTGAAGTTATTAATTTACCTAAAGATTTGTCACATTTTCCCTTTTAGCAATGTTGAACTATTTAATTTTTTTTTTTTTGGCCTCATTGTAAATGTAGCTTATCATACAAGACATATTTCTTGACACATTTGCTAATTTTGTTAACTAATAGCTAATGTAGCTATTAGCTAATGTTGCAAACAAGTAAGTGAAACTGTGCTAGTTTTGCACTGAGGAAACAACATGGCTAAATCATCACACACTTGATTCACACTATGAGTTGTTTTGTATCTTAAACTGATCTGCTTGTGTGGTTTGTGACTTTGTATGTCACACTTTGAAAGAAAGCAAAAAAAAATGTATCTGAGGAGAGTATGTTAAGATTTATGCTAATCTGGCTGCTGTTAGCGTTACTAGCCTCATAGCCTCAGTGCAAACCAAATAATACAGACATGTCTATGCTAATAGACTACACTTTGAGTGAGATGACAACTGTACATGTAATATTTTTAGCCAAATTTTTCCTTAACAATGAATTCTATAGTAACAATAATAGTAATAGTTTGTTTGTAACATAACAAGCTGCATTTCTTTTGTGTTATTAAACTCAAGTGAGAGAAAAAATAGAGGCTGGTGAAGGAATGCTTGTTTATAGCTACTATAACATAAGATCACAGGAACTAACTTGTTTCATGGACGTTCCACAATATAAAATGTAACTATAAATGTATTGAAAAGTAACTGTTGTTCTTTAATTTAAAAAATTGTCGTCATTGGTAAATATCATTGGCAATAACACACTTTGGGACGTGCTATTATAAGAAAATCATCTTTGCAGTTGCATCACACCACCCTGTCATTTATTATTTTCCTGTAACAGCACATCCCTAAGCATTTATTCCGTACATAATGCAGTACAACTCTCTGGCCTAGATTTTGTCAAGATAAAATGAGCTCATAGTAATTAGCTTATGAAGTTACTATAAAAAAAAACTGGATTTAAGATCATGGTGTATAGGGGCGGCATATTTTCTTCAATTCTATGAAAACGTTTTAGTAAAGAGGGTAGACATGGAGGGAGTGAGAGAGAGGACATGGAGGGAGTGAGAGAGAGGACATGGAGGCCGTGAGAGGGAGGACATGGAGGCAGTGAAAGGTAGAACATGGAGGCAGTGAGAAGGAGGAAATTGAGGCAGTGAGAGGGAGGACATGGAGGCAGTGAGAGGGAGGAGAAGGAGGACATGGAGGCAGTGAAAAGGAGGACATGAGGCAGTGAGAAGGAAGACATGGAGGCAGTGAGAGGGGGGACATAGAGGCAGTGAAAAGGAGGACACAGAGGCAGTGAAAAGGAGGACATGGAGGCAGTGAGAGGGAGGACATGGAGGCAGTGAGAGAGAGGACATTGAGGCAGTGAGAGAGAGGACATTGAGGCAGTGAGAAGGAGGACATGGAGGCTATGAGAAGGTGATCACTATCTCTAAAATCAGGGTGACAGAAATATGTGAATATCCGTCCCTGACACTTTCTACACAGTACTGTTGATGAGCAAAATTCTTTTCTGTGTGCTGCAACAAAATGGGACATGGATCATTTCCTGTGAATCCCTGTGGATTTTACCAGTCTGGGCTCTAAGATGGTGAAATCATCCAGCCAGATTTTGTCAAATATCGTACAACATAGTCTGTGTCTTCCGGTCTGGTTTGTAACTTGTGCAGTTGCTAAGAATTTAGTAGTTTTGATTTAACACATTTCTTAGTCATGGCATAATCCAATATGTGTAGAGAAATTTGTAAAAATGAAGATGAGCAGCATGTCCAAACCTTTGATTTGTGCTGTAAGTGTTTAATGTAAAGAATAAAACACTTGGGGTTAGTGGGCTGTAAGTGGAAAATAATAAACAACGCGGTGGTACTGTGACGTGGCCCGTTGCATATTTTCGAAAAAACGGCTTGTTTTATTTTCTTTTATACCACAGCAATTTGCCTAAACACTAACATGTCATACTTTTTATCCATTTATGACTACAATTAATGTTGTGGAACATCTGCAAAACCAGTTAGTTCATGTTATCATTTGTAGCAGCTATAAATAGTTCTCTCACCAGCCTCTATTTTTTCAGCTCTCTTCAATTAAATAAGGCAAAAATCACAGTTTGTCGTGTTACCGAGAAACCACAAAGCGCAAACTGAAGACTTTCCTGTGGTGGAAAACCTACCGTCCGTTACAAAGCACTGACACTGGAGACTCTTTCCTCACAGAAAACTTCACCATATCACTGATGATACACATTGTTTAATATGTTTATTACGAGGAGCCACAATACAAGTGTTGAACTGCAGCTGGGACTACAATAATAGAAAAGTAGACAACACCTTCTGATCAGTCATCAACAATTCAACAACATTGAATAAATAAAGAATATTCATGGCTGAGGATAAGTACATGAGGATCTATAGTCCGGCCCCCAAAGATAAGTAGTAATGCACATTAAATTACTCCAGAAACTTCTTTTTCTGCTTTGACAGTCCAGATTTTAACGTGTTTCTCAGGCATGTTATATTCTGTCCTGCACAGAGGACACTTTCACCATAAATAGGGCTTGCTCTGTAAGAGTCTCTGTAGTTTATTTATCAGACGGCACTTTAAGAGCTTGTGTTTACGCTGTCTCTAGTTTATGGCGGTTTCCATTAGTCCCTCTGCAGCCCAAACAGTTTTTGTACTTGCGGGGTGAACGTGTACAGAGATGGGAGAAGACTGTCCATATAAACCTTATGTAAGGAATAAAACACAAAAGGACATGATGTTATGGAAATAATCAAACAACAGTGTGGTGTGATGAAGCAGCACTGCTGTTAAACTCAGAAATGGATTATTTGCCTACAACAGCACCTCCCGCTGTGTTTTATTCCACTTATACCACAATCATTTTGATAATTTATCTTATTTATTTAAGAATATATTTACTTCATCTGCAAAACAAGTTATTGCCCTGTTATCACTTGTAACAGCTATAAACAGTCGTTTCCTCATCAGCCTCTCTTTTTTTCTCCCTCTTGAAGTTCATAAAACAAAAAAACCCCAGATTGCCATGTTACCAGTAATCCAGAAAGAGCAAATGTTTCTGTGCTGAAGATGTTCCCCCGGCAGAAACCTTGCTGTTACAAAGCGCTGACACGGTTAATTCAAATCCTCAAAAAAAATAAACATCTTACAGAAAAGGTCGCCATAATCAACAATTATACACCTATACATTAAATATAGGTGTCTATACATTATACATGACGTTCCCCATGTCAGTTATTCTGGCAGAACATGTTTTACATGTTAGCGTTCTCTTTTTAGCTTGTATTTTATTCAAAAATAAGAGACGCATCCATCCTGATTAAGCAAAGTCATTATCTGTTTGGGAAAATGCATCATTTCTGATGCATGACTTCTGTAATAGACAAGGTTTTTTTTCTGCGTGCCATCTGACTAATTTGAATCACAGTAGAGTGAATAAAAAGACTAAATTTGAGTCACAAGTGAGTCAATTAGGGACTCAAGAGTGACTCAAGTTGACAGTTGGACGGACACACACACACACACAAACACAAACACACATTTATGCACAGCCAAACAAAAACAATGTCCCTATTGGATGTTGTTAGGTAAGCTTATCAGCAAAAAATCAGCATTGCTGGATAATACTGGGCCAGATATATAGTATATACAAATATGTCTGTCCCTCTAGCTCTTCATCTGTATCACCATCTCACTGACTCCCACTCTGTCGCTCTCCTTTTCTGTCTCACTCTCTATTCTTCTCATGTTTCATTTCCTCTGGGTTGATGATTAAATCCTTCAGCATCAAATGATAACATAGTATTAAATCAGAAATGATAGACAGCTAGGATTCAGAGGTGTTGATTAGTGTTTACAATGTTTTCATTGTGGATGGACTTCTCTCGCTCTCTCTCTCTCTCTCTCTCTCTCTCACTCTCTCTCTCTCTCTCTGTAGCTGGGAGAGTTGGATGTCGTGGAAACTCCTCAGCCTCAGTGGTTTCACACTCTACAAGTGCGCAGGCTCCGAGCACAGAGAGGACGCAGCAACAGTGACCCACTAGGCGGCAAGAACTTTCAGCCAGAGTTTCAATGGGTAGCAAACACACACACACACACACACTCGCCCACACAATCACAAAACTCACCCACACAATCACAGTTTTACCAACCATGCGTGCATATGGATTCTCGAATATTTCTAATAAATTTTGAGTCTAATACACATATTTTGCATGCACAGAACACGGGTCTGCAGTTTGGAACGGCGAATTCATACCTGAACCTGGAGAAACTAGGAGAGGGTGCATACGCTACAGTATACAAAGGAATAAGCAGGTTAGTACACCGTGCACTGTACACATATATTTAACATTTATGGAAGGAGTCTCCAGTGTCATCACTTCGTAATAGGTTCCTGAACAACTTGCATATTAATCTTAATAATTAACTTGTGATCTTCAATGGTGTCTATTTTAAGATTTATTTTTGAGTTGTTAGTTTTTCATCGACATCGTCTATTTTTAGTTTTCTACATTACCCACAATGCCATATGATAGTGGTGCCAGTGGGATTCATTCCACTTAACTCAGAGGTGGAAAGTCTGAACTCGGAGTTTTCAAGCTCTGTGCGATTGAGCTACAAAATGGATGCCTCAGTGCAAGCGAGTGCTTAATGAAAGTGAAAGTTTACGATGCGTTGACTTTTGCAAAATACCAAGCTGTAAAATCAGTGTTATAGATTTAACCAACTAATGTGTCTACGTTTATTGATCTAAAGTAAATAAGTAGTGAAGTGATAAGTAGTGACGGCGTGACTGGCCAATCTGGCATGACGTCATGTGCTGAACTCTTGGCTGAGAACACCTTCCCAACTTTCCGAGTAGGAAATTCGGCATTAGCCCTCACTTTATTTGTGGAGTGTTGAAGCAACGCTTTAGCTCTTTAAACTGTCAGGCTCTCTCCTCCTCATCATCATCATTTGATTCATTACATAACCTCACTGCCAATCTAGCACACTATTCCCATTGAATAACCCAAACTATCTGAGCCTTTTGTTCTGATTGACATTCTGGTTTTTGGCTTAGCTCCATGTAATTCTATATATTGCTTATTGTGCAGTGAGGCCATGCTAGCCTGTGGTGGGAAATTTGCCTGAGATGAGTGATGTATTAATGTTATGGGTGAGTGAGGAAGACGGCAGGAGGTGTGAGGTGAAAGGGTCCAGAAGACAGGTGCTGGGCCAGCTGGTGAGGACAAGCTCAGTGACATCCGTGTTGGTCAAACTGGGATTGGTCAGAATCGCTTAGGGAGCAGGAATACAAAAATCTCCTGCACACCTCCACAGCCATGTGTGTTTTAACAGGAAAAATTTCCAGCAAACTTGTTCTCCCTCTTTGTCTGGTTGAACAAGGAGCAAATTACGTCAAGAGACTAAAATAGCACAATACGACACTTGCACAATAGTCTACTATTGTTCAATCTAACACAATCTCCTCTCAAGGTGTGAACTTGATATAGAAACAGAAAGCTGTAAAAACACGCCACTAAAATAGAAGCAGAGTAGTGAGGCAGTTGCCCTCTGCTGGCTGGCTGACAAACTGATTGATTCGGTGTTCTCTTATATAGACTTAAAGTGATTTACCATCACAGTGAGTGACATTCGGGCTTGCAGTATTGCCTTCATTTGATTTGTGTAAAGACAGGATGTAATTATCTGCTCTAATGTGGACTGGTCCCTCAATGGGCTCAATGAATTATGGATGCCTAACAACTAACTAGGCATGAGACGATACACTAAAGCTGAGACATATAACAAAACGATATTGACCCAAATATAATATCGAATTTTAATACATTTATTTTGTGATGACAACAAATCAAACCACCGCAACACCAATACATTGTATTGTTAAGAAAAGTAGATCAAGATTTATAATATAAGGTGTAATGTTTCCCTATTAATCACATGCTATTTTACTCCTTTTAGTGTCATAAATGTATTTCATGGCAACATTATTAATGGAAAGATTGTTTGACGGTAGATTGTGTCTTAAATGATTAGGCTGAATAACAAATTAGTGTCATCACGGCTCCTACTGCTGTCTGACATCCACCTGAAATGCACAAGTGCACAGCATTTAGCAATTTAATTTTACAGATCAGGAAAACAATCATGATTCTATTTTGTATATTTTCTCATCTCACCAAAATAAATTTCTGGTTACACCACTGCCAGCAGAACACACGAGTGAATCACACGAGTGTGACTTACATCAAGCACAGCACACAGGCTTTGATTTTAACCTGCATTTCAGACCGTGGTCTAGCTAGCCTCGATAGAAAGCGGAGTGCAGGTATATATACGCCGATTTATGGTAACCGCCCTTCGGATGGCTACGCTACGGATTTGCTGGACAGTATGAAAAAGATGAGTATTAGTGTACTAAATGTCGGTTCAGTATTATTAAGTTCACCTGTTTGATACATATCATAACAGTAACTATAAATCATCAGCTATTTCAGGAAAAAAAAAGTCTGAACTCATGTTTTTTATTTCCAAACTGAATTTTGTGACAAAATACGATGTAGCATTCAAAGAAGCTAACCAACACACTGTTAAGGTAAACAGGTGCACAAACTTTTGTATTCTGCAAAACGTCTCATTACATTAACAGGAACTTTTAGTGTGGACGTTCTACAACATTAAACATTACTATAAATGAATTGAAAAAAGTATGATGTGTCATTCTTCCATTAATAAAAAAGATTTATCATTTGCAAGTTGCTGTACATTAGGAGGAATACAACACCTCTGTACATTCTGTTATTGGAAAAAAATTTTCAGCAGATGCTAAGTGTGTTTCATGTTGTTCTGTAAGGATAAATGGGCACTTGGTGGCGCTGAAGGTGATCCGAATGAAAACTGAGGAAGGTGTTCCCTTCACTGCAATCAGGGAGGGTAAGAAATCCCGTACCACTTCTCAATCAATTATCATCAGCTGCCTCTTGCCCATGTAATACATTTGGATTCAAGGGCAAAATCTAACATTCTCAACATTGAATTTGTGTTGTCTTTCCCCAGCTTCTCTGTTAAAAGGCCTCAAACACGCCAACATCGTCCTGCTCCATGACATCATCCACACACGCGAGTCCCTCACCTTCGTCTTCGAGTACGTGGTGAGTGCAAACCATTGCCATGCTCTCCATCTTCTTAAAGTTCTCACTTCTCTAAAGTTTCATGGATGACTAAAGCCTTCAGCAAAACATTACTATAAATGTTAACATTATAACAGATAATAGAAAGCTAGCTCTGGGGCTTGTTTTTAAATCATCTTCATATGTCCCTCAGCAAACAGACTTGGCTCAGTATATGATCCAGCATCCAGGAGGACTTCACCCATGGAATGTCCGCGTAAGAAGATCATTTGACTTCATGTTGCTTCAGTTCAAAGCAAAGGAAAGGAGATGAAAGGGAATACATCTCTCTCTCTCTCTCTCTCTCTCTGATAGATCTTCATGTTCCAGCTGTTGCGAGGTTTATCATATATCCACAGCAGGAGGATTCTGCATCGGGATCTTAAACCTCAGAACCTGCTCATCAGCTACTTGGGCGAGCTCAAACTGGCAGACTTTGGTGGGTTTCTGAAACACATTAAAATAAAATTAATTAAAACACATTTATTTTAAGGAATACACCTGCTCATTCATGCAACTGTGGTTCCAATACAATGCAGAAAATCATGACACTAAATGTCAAGGGCTTCAGTTATCATCATATGTTCAGACCAAACTTCAGAATGGGGAAGAAAAGTGACTTTGATCATGGTTGTTGGTTTGAGTATTTCAGAAACTCCTGATCTCTTGGCATTTTCACACACAACTGTCTCTAGGCTGAATTTTACGCAGAATCGTGCAAAAAAAAAAAAAAAAAAGCATCCAGTGAGCGGCAGTTCTGTGGGTGGAAAGGCCTTGTTGATGAGAGAGGTCGGTGAAGAATACCCACACTGGATTGAGTTGACAGGAAGGCTACTGTAACTCAAATAACCACTCTTTACATCCATGGTGAGCAGAAAAGCATCAGGAGACTATACCAGATTACACTCCAGTCAGCCAAGAACAGGAATAAGAGACTATAGAGGGCACAGGATCACCCAAACTGGACAGCTGAAGATTTGAAAAAGACCAGGCGGTGTTTTTCATCTTCATTTTTCCCCATTCTGATGTCTGATGTGAACATGCTGCTGCTGCATGATTGGCTGAATGGATAATTACGAGTGGAAAAATAACATTAACCAGTTACGCATGTTTTAAAACAACATTTTCACTCTGGAACGATATAGCGTAACTTTGTCTGTGTTTTCAGTTGCATTCAATAAAATATCTTGTTTGTTTTCGTTCCCTGTAACGTTTCTCATCCCTGGTTTCGAATTCCCTAAGGTCTAGCCAGGTCCAAGTCGATCCCGTGCCAGACGTACTCAGCAGAGGTCGTGACCCTGTGGTACAGACCGCCTGATGTTCTCCTGGGGTCCACAGATTATTCTACAGCACTGGATATCTGGTGAGAACGTCAAACACACGCTATCTGAATATAAAACACGTCCATCTGAATATGCGTGCTTTTAAATCACAGCAGTTGCGCTGTGTTTGTAGGGGCGCAGGCTGCATTTTCATCGAGATGCTACAGGGGGTGCCAGCGTTCCCCGGCGTGGCTGATGTTTTTGAACAGTTGGTGAAAATCTGGAGAGTAAGTGTATATTCTGTGTATTTGCCTGTGCGTTCAAACCAGACAAAATATGAGCAAAAAAATAACAATTTATAACATCATTAAAGGAATACGCCAGAATTTTTCAATTTAATCTCTACTTTTTGCATCTGTAACAATAATTTCAACAGGATTTCCCCTGTAGTAGAAGAGATTTTCTAACTCACTTATAATGGATGTCTAAGGGCAGTTGTTGAGGCAGGCAAAAAAAAAAAAAGTTGGCAGGAATTTTTCAGCTCTAAATCTGTATCGTCAGAAGGAAGTCTATTTCAGAAGGAAGAATTAGTTGAAAAAAGGAAAAAAAATCACAGCTTTGGTATGATTTTCTCAAGTCTGTCTTATACTAAGACATTTATAATTGAAGTAATTTGAACCTAAGAATTTTTTTGTGTGTTTGGGGAACGTAATGATTAACTAAAGAGCCTTGTTGAAGCCCATACGTGGATTATCCTTCCATCCATCCATCCTCTGTACTGCTTATCCTAGGACAGGGTTGTGGGGACCCTGGAGTCTATCCCATGAGACTCAGAGCACAAGGCAGGGGACACCCTGTATGGGGTGCCAACCCATCGCAGGGCACAATCTCGCACACACTCACACATTACGGACAATTTGGAAATGCTGATCAGCCTACAACGTGTGTTTTTGGGCTGGAGGAAGAAACCCCTGAAGCACGGGTAGAGCATGCAAGCTTCAAACCCCCAACCCTGGAGGTGTGAGGCAACTGTGCTTACCACTAAGCCACCGTGATCCCCCATAGGTTGATTATTTCCTACATTTTTCCAACATCTTTTACTACGTAATGCTGGTTATCATGTAGCTACAGAAAGAATTTTCAGAAAGATGAAACTGTGGCATGCTGAACTGTTCATCTCTCAACTGCAATACTGATTATAGTAATGTAATGTACGTCTTACTGAAGTCTAGCCTCAAGATGGATGATCGTCTTGTTTAGGTGTAAGTGCAGCCATTGGGGGAGTTTTTTTAAACATTAAATATGGCAGCTATGCCTTTTACATAACTGTCATACTTGTACATGTGCTTTGTGCTGATCCTGACTCTACTGGTTTGACACGAAGAACTAGCAACTGCACTGAGAAAAGTGCCCCAGTTACATATTTTTAAGGTTGTAACTCCTAATTATCTGACCTCCGACTAGGAAAAACCAAAGAAAACGTCTGTGCAACATAGAATTACAGCTGAATACTCAGGAACTTGACCCTGAGTTCAGCAAGCGATGTCAAATCAACATGGCCGCTCACAGCATGAACAGAAAACAAAGTAGCACTTCTTACCTTTAAATGAGCTATACTATATATACTGTACAAGTATTTGCTTTAGGTAATCAACATACAGACATATTCGCTTGTTAAATCTACAACACTGACTGTACAGTTCGCTGTTTTGAGGAGGAAAATATACATCACTCATCACAGTTAGCTGGCTAGCTTGTTGCCAGCCAGACAATCATGGATGCACCCATGGTTTTTTTTTTCCAACTTTGTTTCTCAAAAATGACACAATCCTGAGTTCCAGCTTCCCATGATGTTTAGCATAAATTCTAACTTCTGCAACTGGTCTTAGACTTCATTAATAAGTGACCTCTTGTCACTGGTAATCACACATGCACTACAGATGTCATAAATAAGAAAATACACCCGAGTATTCCTTTAATGAAAAGTAGATATGAAATTTGCAGAATACTGGTGGCCTCATGTGAGAGCAGCATCTAATCTCCTGTTTTCCTGTTCATTTCCTCTCCTGTCCTCCCCTCTTTCCTTCCACTTCGATTCGCTCTCCAGGTTCTCGGCGTGCCCACGGAGGAGAGCTGGCCGGGAGTGAGCGAGCTGCCAAACTATAAAGCGGGTGAGTGGGCACGTCCTGTTCCGCTCTCCGGCCCTACACCCTCATCCTGAAGTGTTAGTAAGGGTTAATGATAAGCTCATTTTTATGCTTTACTGCCTCACACCTTGCACAGTTGGTCATTTGAGTCAGCCATGCTTTAAACTTAGTGTGTATGTGCGTGTGTGTGTGTGTGTGTGTGTGTGTGTGTGTGTGTGTGAGAGAGAGAGAGAGAGGGAGAGAGAGAGTTTGATGTAGATTGCCTATTACCGCATTTCCCGTAATTATAAGTCACTGGTTTATATATTAAAAAGGTTTAACAATCCCACAATCCCAGTGTGTGTGTGTGTGTGTGTGTGTGTGTGTGTGTGTGTGTGTGTGTGTGTGTGTGCTGTCTGCCATTCACTTTTACCATTAAACATATACATTTGCCCAGGCTATTGCAGCAGAAAATTCACAGAGTGCTGCTGAAGCCCCTTTGGCTGGCACGCATGTGTGTGTGATTGCATGCACGCTTGCTACAGGTGCTAAGCTAACACGTTACAACGTAACTTCACACCTCCGAGTCAGACACAAACACACATCTTCACCCACTGGAAACAGGGAGGGGTGTGTGGCAGGGTGGTAAAGGTGTCCTACAAGCAGACATGAGTCAAAAATGCAGAGTGATGACACAGGTGTTGTGCCAGAAATTTACTGTAGCATGAGTGTTTCTGTGTGTGTGTGTGTGTGTGTGATGTCCCCACAATGAGAGGAATCTGACCTCATGGGGACATTTGAGTGGTCCCTATAAGGAAACATTATAGAGTTTGTTGTAATTAAAAGAGCCAAATAGTTTCCTTTTGGTTACGGATAGGGTTAGATTTAGGTGTAGCATGGCATAAACTAGCTGCATTAATAATTATGCTCATAAAGATAGCAAGAAAATGTACATTTATGTACATATGTGTGTGTGTGTGTGTTTGTGTGTGTGTCTTCTACCAAAGCATGAGCGTAGTGCTATCAAAATTTTATGTAAAAGGAAATTTACACATTATGTCCCAAACCTTATATGTAGTTAATCTGCCAAGACAGCTTGCCTTTTAGCATTGGAGCTACAATGCTAACTTTGCGAAGTAATGGATGCTTATAGCTATCACTCTAACCTCAAAAAACACAATGTTTAAAATTAATTATCATGAAATTTTCAAACATTTGGATGGTGTGGCAGTAAAACCCATCGGATGTCGCTGTGGATGAATTCGTACTTTAGCATACGTACTTTAGCATCTTCACTTTAATCGTTGCCTAAGCTGTCTTCCTGCAACAGATCATGCTGTGTAAGGAGCCAGTTTAACCTCACTAGCTATGTGGGATTTCCTCGGACAGTAAATATCATGCTTTGATCAGGTTCTTAGCTATGTGATGTAGTGAAACAGACATAATCAATTCAGTTTGAAATCACATACCGCCTGTCATCATTTCTGGCATACCGCTGCACCGAAGTTGGAATTAAATCTTTAAATGAAAGTAAAACTTTCACCTTTTTCACTTTTGGGGGTTATCAGACTTCTAGAGTCTGGATCCAAGGCAGGAATTCACAATGGATGGGACAGCAGTCTGTCACAGGGTACCAAACACACACATCCACACACTCATTCAGGGGTAATTTAGAGTCACCAATCCACCTACCAGCATGTTTTGGGAGGTGGGAGGAAATCAGAGATCCTGGAGAACACTTTTTCTTTTCTGAAATTGAATGATACAAAGCACAATGCATTCACATTAATAGGCTTATACCTATTGTCTATTGATAAAACCAGAAGAATTGGCACCATTGTATTGTATGAACACATACTCAGAATAAGTATAAGCTGTGAACATGGCAGTAATGCTGTGTGGCGTGTATGGCACAATCTCTCTCTGAGTGTCTGAGTCAGGCTCCGGCACAAGGCCAGACTCGCAACCACAACCAGGTGTGCTATGAGGTGAACACAGCATAGCTCTGAGAGAGACAGAGAGAGAGAGGGAAAGACAGAGAGACTGGGTGGCCATCCACCTAGAGGAAAGGGAGGCATGAGAGAGAATGTGTCCATGACACAGCCAAGCGTGTGGGCTCCAGGGCGTGCAAGGTCACGCTCGTCCCGGGAGAAGGGGAATGAGGTTTTTAATCGAGGATGCCTGAGGTGGAGGCCACGGGTTTCGGCTTTCTCCAAACACTGAGAGAGCATTTTGTGTGTGTTCTTACAGAATGGTTCCTGCACTGCAAACCCCAGCAATTCAGAGATGTCTGGAAAAGGTAATATCAGTTTAGCTTGTGTATGTGTGTGTGTGTGTGTGTGTGTGCATGTGCGCCCATGTGTGTGCATATCTGTGTTCGTTCCAAGAGAGAACAGAGGGGTCTTTGTGTAGTCAGCACCCCCAGCTGCAACTTCCCAAGCAAAGGCCTGACCCATACCTTTGCCTCTGTGTGTGTGTGTGTGTGTGTGTGTGTGTGTGTGTATGTGTGTGTGGGCGTGTGTTGGCTCAGATTTGAACAGTTACCCTATAAGACGGAGGACCTGGCGCAGCAGATGTTGATGATGATTCCCAAAGAAAGGATTTCAGCCCAGGATGCGTTACACCATCCCTACTTCAACACTCTGCCACCGCCTGTCATGCAGCTGCGAGACAGTGAGTGTTCCCTCACACCATTAAAGGAATACTCTGCCACTTTTCGAGCTAATGTCTATCAATTACCAGCATCAGTAAATTCACCACCTTTCCCTGTACTGAGAAAAGATGTGTGGCTAGAGGCAGGACACAAGTGTGTTTATTCAGTGTGGGCTTTGTTTTGGGCAAGAGCTGTAGTCATAGTTTAAAGCAGGGGTCATACACATGTAGGCAGTATCAAAAAAGGACAATCTGTACTCAAAAAATGCAGACACTAGTTGGAAAACCAGAAAACAAGAGACAAGAAATGCCACTCAGAAATGCACAATACTATTGGCAAGACTTCACTAGGAGGAAGCGAAACAACAGGTCATAATTAACCGAACTGATTAAGGTGAAACTTGGTACGGGAACACAAATAAAGGTAATCAAGCAATGTAAGAACAGGGCTGGAAATAGAACCAAATCGAAAACGAACGCACATGGGAAAACCAAAAAAAAAAAAAAAGCAAATGGAGAAGAAAAAAAACAAAAGCAAGCTTCACTGGGAAACATGACTCACACCGAGAAGGGGTCATTCATGACAAAAGAACAGAATAACTGTTTACAGGAAACTGATTTATAATGATGGGCAGGTGTCAAAGTTTGTCAAACATTAAAATAAAACACGCAAGTTTATAACGGTAATTAAAAACCACAACAATAAAGGTCTTCGACCAAAAAGCTTCACAAGGACTATTTGGTATCCATTAAATTTCTTTCACTGATTTTAATTAATTTCATATGTGTTAATGGACAATAGGCACTAATGCAAGCTGAAAGCTGAAAAAAGTTCACCATGCTTTGAACTGAACATACACTGACCAAGACAGATGAGCAAAGATTTTTATGTCAGTGTTGGACAAGATGGAGGAGAAACTAATTGCAGTAGTGAGCTAACAATCTATAAGCACAGCTGCTGGCAAGCTTCGCTTTGGCACACGTCCAGTGTGTGCATAGTGGGTGACAACAAAACACACATATATCACTTTAAATCAACCTCCGCCCATGAACACCCACACCAAACCAGCAACATACTGTATGTTACAGCACTTTCAAATGAAATAACAAAACAAAATTATTTTCTAAGAAAAAAATACAACTGCCGTGCGTTCCACTAGAACGATCCATGTTCAAGCAGACCCATGTAATCGCCAATTCCTTCCTAATCACCTCTCTGAAAAGATGAAATTTAAAGATTTAGAGCTTAATTTACATTTGACTGAACATTTCATGAAAATGTTCTACAAACATACATTGTGTTTTACATAAACACTTACACACACAACTGCCCTTAGACTTCCATTATAAGTAAGTTTTGAGTAAACAGGTTTTCTCAGCACAGGATAATTCGAGTTTGTTGTAAGAACTGTAGTATTTTTAAAAAATTATTACGGTGTATTCCTTTAAAAATTACTAACAGCTGTAAATCATAATATTGGTGATATCAGTGAAATCTGGTTCATGTCTTTTTCTCACGCGTCTTTCTGTCAGCTGTATCCGTCTTCAAGGTGCCTGGGGTGAGGCTGGAAACGGAAGTGAGTGATATCTTCAGCCCCAACAGACGGATGAAATCTTTCCTCATGCCCCAGGGGAAATGCTGGTGATAGGCTCCTGCTGGCCCGCATCGACCGCACAGAACTTTTCAGAAGAGGAGGAAAGAAAAAAACAAACTCTTGGTAATGGAGGGTCATCATGGATTCCTCATTAGCAAGAATAATAGAACAATCCTGAGTGCTGCTTTTAAGGGCACCATCCATTTGCAGTGACCATGCAGTGGTCAGGTCTTGGGAAGGATGGATGGATGGATGGTTGGTATGGAGGACGTGCTGGAGTCAGGATGTTCTTGAAGCTGTGGTATTTACATAAGTAGCACTTTTGATACAGAGGTGCCATCATCTACAGTTTAGCCGTAAGTATTTTGTAGTATTTTGACGCCTGAATACTTGAGAACAAGTTCAAATAAAAATGAACCTAGTGAAAAAGCGAATTCACGGAAGGGGGAAGGACGTGAAAGATGCACATTTGCATCTGGTAGTGGTTACTTTCGCTTTGTTCAGTGAACTTTGACAAGCATCAGTCTTGCGAGCCAATAGGAAACAAGAAGGCGGGGCTGTGGTGTCTTTGGTTGCTAAAAGAATTGAGGAACTGCCTCTTATTAACTATCAGGTAACACCAGATAATTGCCTCGCTGCTTTCTCAACGTTGCTTGGTGCACATCTGAAAAAACTGTCTATCTCATCCATGGACAAATGCTAGAGTTTCTAGTTAGCAATGCTGGCATCTCTGTAGCGTATAATTTCTGTAGCTTTTGTAAATATTTCTCCGAAAGACCTGTTAACATGGAATAAAGTGAGCCAGAGAGAGAGAGAGAGAGGGGGGCTAAACATCTTTCACATATGCACGCTGACCCATGAGTGTTAAGGCAAATTGCAAATTGAAAGGTCATTGCCATATGGGAAAAAGAGCTGGAGCCGATCCCAGATTCTCCCAGAGAGGGAGAGAGAGAGAGAGAGAGAGAGAGAGAGAGAGAGAGAGAGAGGGGGGATGAACAA
Source organism: Pangasius djambal (assembly GCA_022985145.1). NCBI lineage: Eukaryota > Metazoa > Chordata > Actinopteri > Siluriformes > Pangasiidae > Pangasius > Pangasius djambal. The sequence continues at coordinate 31,453,839 of CM040976.1, read as the reverse complement.
TACTTTCCTGGAAGTCCTTCATTCTTCTAAATCCTTTCAGGTGATGTGTCTTGTTATATTTCAAGGTCCTGTCTGACTGCTCCCTCAGTTTAACATCTTATTGTGCAATTTTTGTGCAGCATTTAGCCTGTATGCTGTGTAAGTGTTATCTAAACGAATATTTTTTTTTTTACAGATCTTTGTGCAAAAGAGGATAACTCTGTGTCGAATGGGTTTCTTTAGCCATGTTCCTGTTAATCAGGACTGTTTGTTGGTACTTACTGCTCGCTGATTAAAATCCGGGTCCAGGAGTATAATGTAGGATCATCTCACATACCGTTCCAGCTGTTAGAGCAACATCTGCACACACTGATGACCCCAATCATCGGCCGTATGATGATTTCATATCCGTACAGGTGTGTAGCATGTGAGCAGAGTGTAGCCAGTGTCGCAGATGTGTATGTATTAGTCCAAATGCTTAATTCTGTTCCTGTTTGAATAAATATCTCTCTCAGACGATTGTCTATTCCTTGATTTCCTTAATTTTCTAAAAAAAAATGAGGCCTCATCACAACACAC
>CM040976.1:31424965-31450228 GCA_022985145.1 Pangasius djambal | reverse complement strand
AGTCTCAGCTCATGATGAGTTATAGCAATCAAGCGTCTCTCTTTCACCACCACCTCCTCCTCCTCCTCTGCTATGTTTACGTAACTAATCAGATGCGAAGCTTCTCGTCTGACATGACTAGGCTTCTTCTGACTGTCTGCTACGATTCACAGCTTTTCCCCAGACGCCCGAGTTAATCTTGGTTAGATTGGAAGAGTGCTAAGCATCTCGGCAACCCGTAGACACTCTCAAATAAACTAATGCATTCTGCTCGCTCGATTACATTTGGAGGTTTTCGGTAGCATTTGTCTTATGTCGTAAAAGCGTGTTAGCGTATCCAAGTGTGTGACGGCCACGGTGTGTGGTCTCTGTCTCCACGCTGTTCTGTTTATCTCTCTGTGTTTATTCACAGCCCCGCCAGACAGATGCAAGAGACAGCTGCTACCACACACAACCTCGACGCTGTGTAGGCCTCACCAGGCCTGGGGGATAGATTTAGATTCTGCCCATGAGCAAGCCACAGGGTCTTGGGGTAAAGTGTAAAACAAGAAGGTGGAGGGGGTCGCTTTCATCTCAGTGTGAGTGTGAGAAAAGACCCAGATATATTTGAAGCATGAGGCTTGTCCCTTCCCCTGCTCCTCCTTTTTTCAACGCAAAAACTATGTCCTTTTGGATAGGAAATATCCAACAGCTTGCTGCGAGAAGCGAGAGATAAGAAAAACATTCCAAGACTGGAATTCACGTTGAAAACTCTTCGAGCTGCAGCTTTGTTTTGTACTGCAATCTTTATTCCTTTCTCTCTCCCTGTTTCTCTCTCTCTCTTGCTCGCTCTCTCGCTTCCCAGCTCCGCATGAGATTGAATCTGTTGACAAAAGCCCCCCCATTGACTGTTAATTCAATCTGCTTATCACTAGTCTATAGGCATTACCAACAGAATACCCACCCATACTTAGCATGCAAATGATAGAGTGATTTAGAGGGCGAGAGAGAGAAAAAGCGTGGCCCGGCGAGGGGCCTAGTGGAGGAGCGCTGGTTTCCTCTAAGATAATGGGATTTGGAAAGGACGGCTCTTTTGTCTTTCATGGTCTCATTTACACTTTCTGTCATTCCTGCTTTTGTTTCAGCAGGGAACTCCTGTTGATCCGTAGCAGCTAAGCTCTAAATATCTTCAGCCAGAAGTAAGTCCACACAATATTAAGTTACTAAAGTTAAAACAGTGTGTACTAAAGTATCAAAACATGACTGTATCAACTTTCCTCCAGTTTCATGACATCAATTTCAAAGTACTTTATGACTGACAGGGTGCAGTCATTTTTCACATCTAATTGCACCAGCTAAATTTTCGAAACTTTTTTTTTGAACAACATTCCTGTGTCAGGTCTTCTGGTTATGCTAAGAATAGTTTTTAAATATCGTTGCCACAACATTTTTTTTTAACTTTTTGGAACAGTAATTCTTCCATAATGTTAGTTTTTTTTTTGTCAGCTTGTGTGTGCAAATTTCTAACATTATGAAGCAAAACATTTTTTTGTCTGATGTTGCAAGTCATTTGCAGGAAAGTCGTTTTTTTTGGAATGTTACGATCATAACCTTCTTACGCCGGCTTTACGGTGTACGATTTTGTGACTAAGGTGTCAATATACTCCTACTACCTGTGAGTTACCGAAAATTGTTGTAAAGCATTAACCGCATTTTCATGTTTGTGGAGTATGTTACCGATATCTCAAAGCATTACATTCTCATCATTTTCCAGAGCTTTCTGTTTAACAACATCAAATCTACTTGTAACATAAACCCAAGTCATTAAAGTGTCTTTATTTCATTATTACTAGTTGCCTTGTTAGCAATTTCAAAGTACATCATGACTGACAGGTCATTTAAGGTGTGGCCGTCTCACCCTTACAGGTAATTGCACCGGCTTATGTTCTAGAAACATTTCTTTCTAAGAGCAATCATGTACTGCTTTACTGGGTACAATTATATGGTTTAGGTGTTAGGTGCTTTTTAGTTTTCCAGGAACATAATGTTAGTTTTTTTGTCTACCTGGCAATGTCGTGTAAGCAATATTCTAAGAACATGACAAAGCAAAATATTACTGGTATATTTATTCTGATGCTTTGCGGGAAATCTTTTTTTTTTTTTTTTTTTTGGAATGTTACAAGCCAACACTTCTTAAACCAGCTTTATGATGTACGATTTATGGCTGAAAATCTCACATCGTAAAAGAATTCTTTGGTCGTGAGATGAGATTAGCGGTCTTAGAACGCATAATTTGACGCTCTCAACAGTGGCCAATTTACTCTCATTGCAACCAGAGAACACCAATGACAAGGTTCTGGCAGTGTGAGAAATTTTTTAATTAAAATCTCAAAGTCTAAAAGCCAATAACAGGAGGACGGCATAGGATTATGCAAAACTCATGGGACAGCTACAAGTACAGCAATGGCGAAATGCAAACGAAACATGTTAATGGACATAAAAAGACTTTGAAACTCAATTTGAAGAATGTTTCTGGTTATGTGACACTGTTTTCTGTACAAGTCCAGGTCACGCTGATTGATGACGTAAGCAGAACAGTATATTTCTTTAATCGCAGGTCTATCTTTAGAGGATCTTCATCATATAATCTGACATGGACAACACACGTTATCGCCGTCTGTTATAGAATTCAGCTGAGATTTTATTGGAATAAGTTCATACAGTGTGACAAGTAATAATCTGAAAAGAATCACACAGTGTAAATCAGGCTTTAGAACCTGTTAAATCCTTACTGAACATCAGTTGGGAAATTACCGCCCACTGCATCAGAATAGCACGCAACATTGCACACCAAGTTAGCAACCATAACCTACGCGAGATCAGTTTTAGTTGAGTCTGGAACTAAATTTAAATCTGAGGTCATAGCAGTGTGATCTGTTCTTCACGAGCTACATGCCTGCTTTTTATTGCTGAAAACTCATGGACTGCCTCTGTGTGAGATGATGAGGTTCATATGGCAATGATTTAGATTGTTGTACTGAAGAACTGCACTTCCCTACACACACACACACACACACACACACACACACCCTGTAATTACAAATAATGCAAGAGCTATATTGTGAACATATTCCTGGCTTAAAGGCACTAATGCAAACCACACTGGAATGTCATAATAGACTGATTTTGCGTGATGACTGAATGATTTTAATTTAAAAGAAGTCATTTATAAAGTCTAAGACATTAATTCAAAAACTGTAACGTGGATCCTGCAGTGAAGTATATTAAACTCTGTTTTTTTGACTTGACAACCCCAGTCTTGGGGACGCTACTTTTTTGCAAACTTGTCAAGCTACAAATTTCTCATGATTTACAGCAGCTAAGCTACAGCCAATCTATTCATTTGATAAAGTAGATAAATACGCTACAAGTTACTGAAAATAAGTAGCTAACTACAACTAACTAGCTAGCTCCACTACAGGCTACTGAGGAAAAACATAGCTAACTACACCTACTGAAGCAATTGAACATTTTAAGTGGTTAAGCTACAGCCAGACTATCTTTTTGATAAAGCTAATTAAAATTGTGACTTGTCTAGCTACAAGCTACCTGTGACTTAAAATAGCTATGTTGCACCCAAACTGCTAACTGAAGCCCCTTTGTAATTGTAATGTGTCAAAGTACAAGCTACTTATGATTTAAAATAGCTAAGCTAGGGCATAGCTACCATTTTGAGAAAGTTAGATATAGCTATCTACAAGCTACTGAAAACAATAGCTAACTACACCTAACTGAAGCCACTTTGTAAGTAACTTGACAAGCTACAAGCCACTCGTGATTTGAAACAGATAAGCTACAGCTAAACTACAAATAAATGACATGTAGCTACCTACACTACAAACTAACAAAAAAAAAAAAATAGCTAGCTATAGCTAACTGAACCTGTCTATCTTGCAATTGTGACTTAAAATAGCTAAACACCCAAACTCACCTTTTGATAAAGCTATATTTACAAGCTACACAGAAAAAATTGCTAACTACAGCTAACTGAAGCCACTTTGCAAGTATAACTTGTCAAGTTATAAGCTATTCATAATTTAAACTAGCTAAGCTATACCTAAAAAACATTTGGCTAATAAGAAAAATTAGCCAACTATAGCTAACTGAAGCGACTTTGTCAAACTGAGGGAAATCACCTGAGATTTTCATTTTATTGTACAGCTAATTCCTTGCACAAAATAAAATGTACATGCTTTGTACAGGGTAACTATGATATTACAGAGTTTTTGCTTTTCTATTTGTAAACCACTCTTAGTAAGAAGCTAACATTACGTATCTGTAATTACATACTCGTGATTTAGTTCATTTCTGGAATTATCTAGCTTGCTAGTTTTTATCATGGTACTTGGTGGAAAAAAACAGCTAGTTACTGAAAGTCATGTTATTTTGAAAATAGCTCAGTTACTGCCATGCTAGTAACATCACTCCTTATAGCTAGCTACTCTCCAATGTTGGATAACATTAAAAAAAATGATTGTAATGATTCACAGAGACATAATGACATGAGAGATAGCCACTGCTGGAATCCTTTTCTCTCGTCTACAAAGAATTTTGTAAAAAAAAAACAAAAATAAAAGCAAAAAAGGAGAGGAATGGAGCAGTATGAGCAGAGGGAGTGGATGAATGTGAGGATGGATAGGAAGATGGAGAGAGTGTGTTAGCGCTGGTGGAAGGATATGGCTAAATGCTTGTACGTGGGGCCGTCATCTGGCTTTCGTCAGCTCCACTTTCTCAGAGATGGAATGCAAAATAACAGGTCTAATCTAGAGTGAGGGAATGAGAGACAGAGAGAAAGACAGAGCAAGAGCAGTGGGGGGTATGAAAGCGAATGGAGGATGGAGTGAGAGAATGAGAGAAGAAGAAAATTTTAAATAACTTTGTCCAGAGAAAAATTGGTGACTGTGATTGGTTGGTTGGGCGTTAAGTGTAAACTTACAGTACATATACATAACTCCAAATATATACATCAGAACACACACACGTGGTACTGTACACATGTCTCCAACTTTCTGTAAATTGTATATAGTAAGGTGTTCCTCAAGTTTCTATGTTCGGACTGTTCATATTTCATACATTTCAACTTACAATGATAAATGTGGCTTATCCTAAGACAAAATGAGTAACTTGTGAATCTTTTAATACTGCGTACAATATAAACAGTAAACCGTGGACAGATTTGATCCATCTGGAGCCTCCGGCGTGTCCCTCCACCCGCTCACCTGGCTCCTCCCTGGGAAACGTTTAACCCAGCAACCCCCACCGGATCATCATGATCATGATCAAGAGTGAGCCACTGATGAGTTGTGCATGTTAAAACAAGCACAGAGCACGTATGATTGCATGTGTGTTTGACAGAGCGCAAGAGAGCGTGAGAGAGAAAGAGAGAGGAAAGACACAGTGAGCAAATGTGATGGACTGAGATCAAGTAAAATGTATACCAACCTGTTACTAATACTATACACAAAGCAGGGGGCTGGCGTGCAGTGTTTTGCCTAAAATGGAGTTGCCCTGGTGGATCTGTTTGACTTCTCGGCCTGCTCTGTTTACCCGCCGGTGCTTCAGCTATGGTCCTGAGAGAGAGAATTGAATGAATTAGAGAGATCAACCAGAGTGCACGAGGCCACTTGCAGTGATTTAGCACTGATTAAACAGGGCTGCCATGCAACAGGTTTAACAGATGCCAGACAAACAAAAACAAACCAGAATTCACAGCACTAGGTGCACTGTATAATATTATACATAAGCAGGGTGTAATGCACCGCCACTATCGGTATCTGTTTAGTGTTCCAAATATCGTTATCTGTATTTTGATTTAAATCCAGAGTAGGCGTGGCCTAAACCGGAATGATTTTTTTTTTAATGAACCCTTCCACCGTCCCTCCGGAAACTCTGAAAAGAAACCCAGATGTAGAAATAGCAGCAGTGTCATGGTATGTGAAATCTTGATCTGACAGTTCCTCAACCTCAACTACATCACTCGAGTTCATAATTGCTCTCAACAAGAGATTTTTGCCCCGGGAATGTTTTTTTAAATCCCATTCACGCAGTTGTTATTTTTCTTGGTACCTTCCTGTGATATTTTCTAATAAATTTAAGTGGTGAATATCCCAAAATACAGACAAACTAGTGGCTGAATTTAAACCACCGTGATCCTGACCAGGCAGTTACTAAGGATGAACACTGTGAATGTACCGTGCAGTGCCTGTTCATGATCATATTCATGTTAACATGGTCCATATATCTGTATCTTTATTCAGTAGACTACGCTGGAAGGATTTTCTTTGCTTGTTTATTTCTTTTTTCTTTTTTTCTTTTTTAAATATGCACCCTACCACTGTTTAGAACACTCTTATTTCTTCATTCTGAATAATGCATTTGTATTCAGTTATATCCCTAATACATAATAGCCATTATCTACAGAAATGCAAGCCATATAAGCATGAGTACAATGGGACAGAAAGAATCTGCAGGGAAATAACGATGCATTGTTGAGGATTCAGCCTCTATGTGAGAATTACTCTGAATTGCATGCTTTAGACTCCAGGCATATTAGTGGTTAATAAAGAACTTGTGACCTTTCATTGACCTCCAAAAAGAGTGTAAGATTAAGTTACAGTGTAGAGAGAGAGGCAGTGTGAAGAGCAGTGAAGACTGCTTTACAGGCAGTTAATTACAGTTCAGAAATACTTCCACAACCAATATCCATGAACATACTTCACTGAACCGTAACATGTTTTCTGTGTTAAAATCTTTGACACAGACTAGTCCTTCCAAATACAAATCCCAAAGGACCACTACATTTTTACAGATCAAACCAATTCTTTTTGTTCTCATTACATGCCTTGGGGCCTTAACAATGTTTTGGCATTTTTACCACACTCTGCACATGTTGTGCTTGTAAGTTTAGTCTAACAAGAGTGAACGATTCACCTTTCACGACTATAAGCGACGCATATCATCGTAATCTCGTTTGCAGCACAGGAAGACCAAAAGGTGGTCTGGCACTGAGGAAACTACGGAGCAGTGTGAAAAATGACATGTTGTCGTCAGAGCATGTGTGGGAAACAGAAGGATAGAAAGTCACTCATTTTTTTATATATAAAAATTTAGATTTTTATATAACGTTTATATACTATGAAACAGTTCTATCCTGATGGCCGTGGTCTCCTGCTGGATGACCCCGTCCCTCATTCTTAGGTTTACTAGGGCTCACTGATGAGAATGAACATTATGTAAATCATATGCCATGGCCTTCACTGTACCCAATCTCAACCTATTTGAGATTTTTGGGCTGACATGTTAGTCTGCGACAGAGCTCTCCACCACCATCATCGAAACATCTCAGGGAATATCTTTTGGAAGAACCGTGTTCATCGCTCCAGTTCAGGTATACTTGGAGAGTCTAAGCCAAGGAGCATTAAAGCTATTCTTTTGGGTTTTCCTTTAATTTTTTTTCTCTTCAATTTTCTAAAATGATGCACAATGAAAATTAAAAGAGCTGAAGGGATTATTTGATTGGGGTGTCTTAAGAAAATAAAGTGAACAGTATGTTCTGCTCCTGCATGCTCTTGTCTTTTTTTATTAGGTTGCTTTTCGTGTTGAAACAGTTCCCAGCTGGACATCAGCACAGTGTTGCAATGCTAGATCTCTTGCGCTGAGATCTCAGACTGTTTTTTTACTCCACGTATTACGAGGTGTGGGGGCAGGAGGGGTTAAAGTGAGGAAGACTGGGATGTCATGAGGAAAGAAAAGTTCATTCTTAGAAAGTTCATAGATATATTCACAAAGATGGACTAGACAGCAAGAGCTCCTCACTTGCATACATTTACAGGGCCCAAAGTTAATCGCCAGTTATTCCAACCATTTCTGCAAGTTCTGCAAGAACGTCCGCATACCATATAATTTTCGCTGCGTGGTTGATTGAGGAGTACTTGAATGGTGCTGTCCAGCGAGAACCGCAGACGTGGTTTGACTGACAGCAATAAATCCCGCCTTGTCACCAGCATGAACCGCAGACAAAGTTTGACTCAGTGCAGAAAATCCCACATTGTCATGCCACAGCAGTTAGTTGGAGTTAAAAGAATCTGCAGTTGAACCATGCTTGCCCTTCCCCATTATGGGAGGAATGACCAATTCAGTGACAAAGCATTTACAGGCAATGCTATGTGTGTAAATCAAGTCAAATCTTTGCTCTATTACCTCCTCAGATACTACTATTTATTGTAAAACACACACCACCAGAACACAAATGCATCCACTAATACCCTGAAAATCAATAGCTATGTGTGATGTAAACATGTCATAAAAGGTTATTCCTCTGTACTTTAATTGTTCTAATTAGAGATAGTTCGTTTCAGTCACTAATCGAGTCTTCAGCCGGTCCTAACACACCCCAGTGATTTACTAAGTCTCCCTGTACCAAGCGTCGCTATAAATATAACCTTTATTACAGCAGCCACTGACCCGGTCTCTGCTCTTTAACCCTTACAGCCAGCCATTTTTCAAACACAAGCACACACAGGCTCTCTTTGCACTCTCAGGCATCAATCTTGCATGTTCCTGGTCCATATCCTTTTGTTTTGTTAATATGATAACTCACTTCCTGTTAAAAAGTGGCTTTGGCGTGTATACTGTGAAATGCTGGGGCCTTAAATCAAATGTTTGAAAAGCCCTAAATGTTTGCACACCCATAAAACCAAATGAAGAAGACACTCCTCAGTGGTAATATATATCACCCATTCTTCTTGAGTTATATGTTTAGTTTTTGTGTATGTATTGTTAGCTGAGTAGGCAACACAGGGTCCCCGGTTCGAACCTGAGCTTGAGTTATTGTCTGTGTGGAATTTCTGTGCATGTTCTCCTTGTGGATTTCCTCTTGGTTCTCCAGTTTCATCCCACCTCCCAAAAATAGGCCAATAGGTAGATTGGCTGGTCTAAATTGCCCCTGTGTGTGTGTGTGTGCGCGCTCATGTCTGGCGTTCTCAGGATGGCATCTGGATCTACTGCAACCCTGACCAAGATAAAGAATGTGAACTGAATATGAATGAAGTATGAAACTGGAAAACTAGAGTTATGTTTTGCTTTTCAGCCAGAAATCATACTTTTCTGCAAAATCTTTCGCACTCCATTGCACCTGCTCTGCATATTTCTCTATTTTTTAAGCTAAAACGACAACAAACCCTTAATAATTTCATTGGTCCTTATACAACAACTTATTAGGATCACTTATGTTAAGGAGCATTTTCGAAGTCCACAAACTTACATTTCATCTCAGCATGCATTTCGAGCCTGCTCTTTCCAGTAGCCACGCCCACATCGGTACGCTCGCATTTATCCAATGAGGAATTGCACGCTAGGAAAAACAAAGCCTCTGATTGGCCAGAACGCGTTGATGGTTTCAAGGCGCCCCGTGGAGACGGGCTGCGTGTTTAAGCGTGAATGAGGTAGGAGATGGGAGGCTGGAAACCGTCTATACCCCCCCACACACACACACCCCCGCCCCCCTCACCTCAGCGCGAGGCCAATGTGGAGTCAGTGGATCGACTCGAGGGAGCGCGGCGGCGGGCGCGAGCGAGCAGTTTGTGAAAGAAAGTTAGCCACCGGCGTTGTTGGAAACCGAGTTCGCTGAAAAGGAAGGTCGTGAAGAAAACAAAACAGTTTTCCAACGACTACAATGAAGTCGCGAAATAAGGGCACGGATACCTGAGTTTTATGGGGAAAAAAAGAAGCTGGATTTTAAGTTTGTGAATAACGTTCCGAGAGGGGGTCGGTTACGCTTCATCCGGGGACTTTCCTACTTACCGAGTCTCTAACTCTGATTTTTCCTCGGATTTATCTTTTTAAAGTAAGTGAGTTCTTATTAATTAGTTGCATTGAGGTCTTCATTGTGTCAGTAATATAGGAAAGGTTGTGTCTGCATTGTGTACTGTATAGTTAATGGGATACCAGAGCGAGGATTATAATTAAACCCAATGGCTGAATCCCAAATGGCTCCCTGTTGGACATATAGTGCACTGCATAGGGTGAAATGGTGCAGGAGCCATTATTTTATCACATTTATACCTGGTAAACACGTGTAGGGGCTTGGGAGAGGGTTGAAATTCAGCCACTGTTGAAGTTAGTACATTTTTTTTTTTTTAAACTAACGATGTGTGTGTTTTTAATCTTAGTGTGTGGTTCACTTTTGCAGGATGGCGGATTGGAGCCAGGCAGCGGTCCGCGCGCTCATGGCGTTTTTTCTGCTCCTCAGATCGAGTTGTGGTCAATACCACGGTGAGAAGGGCATCTCAGTGCCAGAGCACGGGTTCTGCCAGCCCATCTCCATCCCTCTGTGCACAGACATCCAGTACAACCAGACCATCATGCCAAACCTCTTGGGTCACACAAACCAAGAGGATGCCGGTTTGGAGGTGCACCAGTTCTACCCGCTGGTTAAAGTGCAGTGCTCTCCGGATCTCAAGTTCTTCCTGTGCTCCATGTACGCACCGGTGTGCACCGTGCTGGAGCAGGCCATCCCTCCGTGCCGCTCTCTGTGCGAACGGGCACGCCAAGGCTGCGAGGCGCTCATGAACAAGTTCGGCTTCCAGTGGCCCGAGCGGCTGCGGTGCGAGAACTTCCCGGTGCACGGAGCAGGAGAGATCTGCGTCGGACAGAACACGTCGGACACCGGCAAGCCGACGTCGGAACCGACGCCGAACGTGGAGGAAAATTTCACGCCGCGCCCCAGTGATAGGTTGGGTCACCCTTTCTCGTGCCCTCTTCAGCTCAGTGTGCCTTCCTACCTCAATTATAAATTTTTGGGAGCCAAAGATTGCGGGGCACCCTGCGAACACTCGCAGCCACACGGACTCATGTACTTTAAAGAGGAAGAGGTGAAGTTCGGGCGCCTTTGGGTCGGGATTTGGTCCATACTGTGCTGCCTGAGTACCCTCTTTACGGTCCTCACTTACCTTGTGGACATGCGGCGCTTCCGTTATCCGGAGCGTCCTATCATCTTCCTGTCCGGCTGCTACTTCATGGTGGCCGTGGCCTACGTCACTGGGTTCCTCCTAGAGGACCAGGTGGTGTGCATTGGCAAGTTCGGGGACAATGGCTACAAAACGGTGGCGCAGGGAACCAAAAAAGAGGGATGCACCATCCTGTTCATGATCCTCTACTTCTTTGGAATGGCCAGCTCCATCTGGTGGGTGATCCTGTCTCTGACCTGGTTCCTTTCCGCTGGCATGAAGTGGGGACATGAAGCCATTGAGGCCAACTCGCAGTACTTCCACTTGGCAGCGTGGGCTGTACCCGCCGTGAAAACCATCACGGTGCTGGCGCTTGGCCAGGTAGACGGCGACCTCCTGACGGGCGTCTGTTTTGTAGGCATCCACGATGTAGCGGCGCTGCGTGGCTTCGTCCTGGCGCCTCTTTTCGTCTACCTCTTCATCGGGACGTCCTTCTTGTTGGCCGGATTCGTATCCCTCTTCCGCATCCGCACCATCATGAAGCACGACGGCACCAAGACGGAGAAGCTGGAGAAGCTGATGGTGCGCATCGGCGTCTTCAGCGTGCTCTACACCGTCCCCGCGACCATCGTCATCGCGTGCTACTTCTACGAGCAGGCCTTCCGCGAGCAGTGGGAGAAGACGTGGCACATGCAGACGTGCAAACGATTCGCTGTGCCGTGTCCGGCCGCCGACTTCGCGCCCATGTCCCCGGATTTCACCGTCTTCATGATCAAGTACCTCATGACCATGATCGTAGGGATCACGTCTGGATTCTGGATCTGGTCGGGGAAGACGCTGCAGTCGTGGCGCAGGTTCTACAAGCGGCTCGGAAATGGGCAGGGCGAGACGACCGTGTGAATTTGGATAAACATTCAGGACTGACAGACAGGCAGACTCCATGTCTCAGAGCTGCAGCGTGGATTAAAGAATCAGACTTCTATGATATACGATGCCTGCAGGAGGATTTTGCTCAGATAATCCACCCACACCAAAAAGATTGCCTTGTGACACTTGAACTTTTGGCCCTGACTGTCTACACTTTTTTTTTTTTCTACAACTTTTGCATGACTTCAAAGGACTTTTTTTTTTTTTTTTTTTTTTTTTTTTTTTTTTTTTTTTTTTTTTTTTTTTTTTTTTTTTTTTTTTTTTTTTTTTTTTTTATGTTCAAAAATGCTTTTTTCAAAGAAAAAAACGGTTCTGTGCCTTGTCAAAAAAAAAAAAAAAAGCTTTGTTTGACATTGTAATGGCGAGAGAATCATCTCCGCAGTGGCCAAAACTTTGTATTTTAATCTTGTGCTCTGTAATGTTGTCCAGACCCTGTATGTTTAGTTCATCCTTTTTTGTTTTTTTTTTTGGGCACAGATAGTGCAGGATCTTTTGTACGTGTTTAATGTCCTTTAGAAGTAGATACGTTTGGTTCATGCGACTGTAAGACTTCATGAGTTTTACGGTTTAGTGAAGAATTCAAACTGACAGGCTCTGATGATGTGGCTGTGATTGATGGGATTAAATGTAGGAGTTAATAGGAGCGAGAAAAATCTCATTTTTGTTTAAATGTCATATTACTGTTTAAAGACATTACATGTATTTATTTAAAGTAATCTCATTTTTAAGACCATATTCTCCATTCAGCAGTTTCACTTAATAAAGTGAGTAGATTTTTAGAACTTCTTGACGTACTGATTTTTTTTTTTTTCTGGAAAGTTTGTCTTTTAATATTTTTCTGTGTAAAAGGTGTCTCTTTGTTTTTTTTTTTGCCGTTAGCTTGACTGTAAATAAAATCACCCCGTCAGCACAGATTTATTTTATAAACCATTTGAATTAAGGAACACTGTATAGATGTGTAGAATAATATTTTGGCTCATTATTGGATGCATAGACTTTCATTAGAAATTTTCATTAGATTTCAATTCAGCCGTAATAACTTCCATAAAGGTGGGATGCGATTTCCATCTCTGTTTTCCATTCTGCTTCACGCACTCCTGAGGTTCCCTGGACCTCACTTTGAGAACCATGTCGCCATGTCTGTTCTCAGTCTTAAGGACTGAGTCTCGTTTTTATCCCTGTAGGCCACGTTTCAGTATGGTTGGTCAATTTGTGTATACCTTTTACGCAAATTACGTTTAAGTATTTCTATACCATTGACTTTATTGGTAATAATAAGTGATTGTAGCTAACAGCTCTTTATACGAGGCTCTCTGTTCACTGCTTGAGTGGCGTGACAGGGTGTGCTGTAGGGCCGCAGCCTCCGACGAGTTATTTGCGAGTTATTTAGGACGAGCAAACATTGCTTTTAAGAAGCAGGCAGAGATAAAAGAGCTAACACAATAACAGGAGATAATTAGGAGCTGGCGTGAAGTCTGTCACGCTGCTTTTGAGGCGACAGGAAGAGCAGAGATGCGGCGAGGCACACGATCCCTCAGACTTCCTCGCATGCTGAAACGCAGTAACTCAGCATTCCTCAGTTTAAGGTAAAAGCTTAACCTTTTGTTTGGGTTTGTGTTGGGGGTTGTTGGGGTTACTGTATCCACCGAGTCAGAGGGGGGTTGGGGCTGAAGGCTCGAGGCGGAAACTTCCACCAGTAATGTTTGAGATGCACCACATGCAGTGGAATTATTATTTTTTATAAAACTCCTTTTATACTTTTTTTTTTTTTTTTCACGTATTTTTAAAGGACCTAAACGAGAGAAAAGTTACACAATTAGAAGTTCATCTTGTGTGTGTGTGTGTGTGTGTGTGTGTGAGAGAGTGATTTCACGTTATTTTTCACATGCGGACATGTAGCGCAAGTGGTTTTATTTATCCACCTCCTCACGTGATCACATACTATTCACGTGATGTCACGTTTGTTTAATAGAATTTTTACGTACAAGTTCAGTGCCTGCTGAAATTCACCTTCATGCACGTGGGACTCGCGTAAAAGCTCGAGTAATTGTACCGTACTTAATTACAATTTTGGAAGATTTGTCCTTGAGTATTATTGAAATTGAATACTTGTACTCTTACTCAAGTACTTAAGTACATACTTTTTACTCCTTATATTTCCATTCTGACCTTCAAACTGCTCAGGAAGTTAGTAAAAACCTTTTCTCTTGCGCAGCCGCTATGCCAGTCAGGTGTGTTTACGCTTTTTTTCAATTATTTTTCCCGCCATCCAACAAAATGCACAGTCAGCTTTATGTTTGGGAAATTTGCTAGCTAGTTTTGTTTTGGTCGCTAATGCCGCCTCAACGTTGTTTCCAATGGGGTTATTAAGCAATAACTAACCAGCAAGCCAAATTCTTGATTTGTCCTAGCCGAATATCGAATAAATATTTAATAAAGTGAATAAATAAATGAAAATTCATGTGGTTAATATTTGATCGTTTTAAAAAGATTTACTCTTGTATACTTAAGTATAAATGTTTATATGTAGATACGTTTTGACTTTCTCTTGAGTCTCTTGACTCCGTACTTCTACGTCTAACTAAGTTTTTGAAACCGTACCCAAACTTTTACTTAAGTACAGTTTTTGTCATTGTTCCACCCCCATGTGACATAAACTGAAGTCAAAACAGGTTTATGGCCCAGTATTATATTATTAATTTTGTGTTAATGAACTTGTATGTAATTTATAAATCCGATAATACCTCATAATATGACTAATTAGGAAAGACTGTCAAAAAGGATTGGTGTAGCTTTTTATTTTTGTTGTTGAAAATGACCTTTCTTAAATCAGTGTTAGTGATGTTAATTGTTTAACTGCATGTCACACTCATTCCTCCGCACACACGCGATAGTAATAGGAACCGCCGATTAAATCATGTTGCTACTAAACTAACATGACATCCAGTCGTGCGGGTGTGACACTGCAGCCATACGATCCTCGACCTGCTCATCGCATGCAATCTGTCACTAAACAATCTAAACAACTGCTGTAATTTACGGCTTGGTACACGTGAAGAGTTTGGGAATACTCACCCAGTAAACACAATTTAGTCATTTAACCTTAAAATCAGGAAAGACAGCGCCTGCTAGGCCTGTTTTTTTAAGTACTGTACAGACAGAGGTGTTGCTGTTAATAGTGGCACTTGGACTTATAATGCTGAATATGTCGGGTATGCACGTCATCACGCTCTGAGTGCTAGTCATGTGGTGAGCACAGTCCATTCCAGCAATTCCTGTCTGTTGCTCTACAGTATGATAGACTGTATGAGAATTCATTCGAATGTACGCTACACCGTCTTCAGTCTGAAAGTAACGAGAGCAACAAATCAAGACCTCCTGCCTTTCACTGCTTTCTGATCAGTGCAATTCAGAACGTGCTCCAAAATCAGTATGATTTACTACTGATTTCAATTCTTCATATTATCTTGCTGAGACAGGAGTATTTTTTTAAAAATTCTGGCGTAGTGTTATGTTTTGATAGGTTTTACTGAACGAGCATCTGACACCAAACTATTTCCTTCTAAAAATAAGATCACACACAAGGTCAAATCGTTCATGTTAAGGTATCAACCGTCATAAAATTTTATACAAATTTTCTCTTATAACTTGTAATCTACAAAATAAAGTGAATTCAAGAGAAAATCTATATAATATTTTATGACCGTTGATACCTTAACATGAACGATTTGATCTTTCTTCTTGTGTGTGATTAAGGAACATCTGTGAAACTGTGAAGTATCTTGGTATAAGTTGAATTTCTTGGGATCAGGGGTTAAAGTGAGCCGGAATGCCATTCTGGCAGCTTCAGTAACTAGGAAATTGTAAAAATCTTGAGAAATCACGGTCACAGAAACAATAAGGTCCAATTGTGTTTCACAGGAATGAAAGTAAGAGCCAATCAAGTTTCATCTTCAACAGACATCGTCCAGTTTATCGCTGATAGTGTAATCTGTGTACCTGTTCGTCTAACCAAACTTGTAAGGATAATGTCATAAAGATAATAATAATAATAATAATTATAACTTGTGATGTCATAATCTTATATTTAATTAAATGTCCAAAGTTGTTTATCAGATGATGTATAAACATAGCTAGTATGTTGGCTTGGTGATTAGTTTAGCTAGCAAGTCCGAAGTGTAATCTGATCTCGCAAACACAGATCCGATGCTAGATGCATGAAAATCGCTTGCTAAGTGAATGAGTTGTACATTCATTTACCTTCCAAGTTATCGCAATCGATTTCTTTTTCGCATTTGCTTACTGTTGTTGCATGTGTAGAGCCTCAATGTAACGCTATGTTAATCTTAATGTAAGTCACTCCAATTGAACCTCTAACAACTTCCAGATTCCATTTTAACACCTGTTTGGGGTGTACAAACTATTTTTTACTTAACTAGTAAACATCAGAAAATGGATAAAATAAATGCTTTTTTAGTGAATATTTTATGTCTTTTGTAAGGCGAAAATTGCAGATCTCGTTTTGATGAACTGCCGAAGACTAAGAGTGATCCTGTTAGGTCAGGTTTAAAGCTTCCCAACAGATTAATGTAGCACTCGCGATGCCGGTGTAGTGTTATTATAACAATAAGACATTTAATGTGACGCTGTAGGCTCCAAACTCAGACCTGAAACACCAAGATATTGTGTGGTTGCTAAAAAACAAACTAATTCTGATGCAGCGCTGCTTGTTGGTGTGTTTTAGACCAGACTGAGTCACGTTTGACCAAATGAAACACAGCTGGTCTAGCACAGGTGCATTTCACAGTTGTCCATAACAGGGACGTGTAACTCCAGTCCCGGACAGACATAGCTCAGAGGAACTTAAGCGTGAGAGCTGGCTTTAGACATTGGTGTGCATCCATTTACTTCAGGTCTTGTTTGTTTGTGATCCACATCAATCTTCCTGCAGACACATCCCCATGGCGTAACGCTTACAATGGCCTGAAAAGGTCCGCTCTGTGCGCTTTTGTGCTGTACAGGTGCCACTTTCTCAGCCTTCCTGAGAAAAACAGATGGGTCAAGTCTCAGGTAACCAGAACCCCCTTCCTCAGGTTGTTCCCACTCCCTCAGTCCCACGAGATACAGTTGCCTAAATCGGATCGATATCCAGCGTGGACAACGCCTTCACTTTTGTCAAACATTGTTTCAGAGATGTTTACCCGATGTAGGAGTGTTGTCCCAGCAGATGGCCCCAGTGGTATGACCAGATATCTGATGTCTCCTTTCATGTTGAGAGAGTTAGAACCAGAGCATTGTACAGAGTGCCAGAGATACATTCTTGCCTGAAATATAATATTTCCTCTAAGATGGCGGCATATGGGGTTAATAATGTTCAGAAGTACAAATGTTAAGGAAGAAAACACTTAGAGGCATGCTGTTATATATCAGGAAAATAGTCAGTGATGGGGTGGAGTGATGAGGTCTGATGTGAAGCAGAGTTAGTGTAACACCCTGAAGGTGATATTGTCCAATAACAGCACGTCCTGCATTGTTTTAGTGTTTTTAATTCCTCAAAACATGTTAGTTCCTGTTATCACTTACATTATAGCAGATGCAATCATAAACATTGTTTCGTCAACAGGCTCTTTTTATTATCTGTCTTAAAGTTAATAAGACAAAAAAAAAAACATGCAGCATGTTACTGATGAACCGCAAAATGTAAAGTCTTCTGTCGTGAAGACTTTCCTGTGTTGGAAAGTTACAGCTTTACAAAGCTGTTGCGAAGAGCTGACACTGGAGACTCCTTCCATAAATGTTAAATAAACGTCTCCTCCCTGTGACTGAGTTGCTACAGTAGAAACGATAACGTATTAGAACGAGCGCATTAATATAGATATGTGATTTGAATTGTAGCTGGAAATATTGTTAAAGTGCCTGTTATAGAAAGTTAATCAACACCTTCTGACCAATCAGAGTCAAGGATTCAACAGCGAATAGAACTAACTGCTTCGTTCACTTGATATACATATGAAAGCTTGGTGCAAGAGTACATCTTATTCAGGGATTTCATTAACTACGCCTTTAACTTGGGATATTCTGAAATGTGAAACAAAATATATTTTGATGTAGGCTTGCCTGTCATTCGAAGTCCACAGGTTCAAAATGGATCAGGGACATTTAGCGGGACATTTCTGCTCGTGTAGAGGTCTTTTTTGTTTGTTTTCTTTTGTTTTGTTTTTCTTTCTTCACCTGTGTTTTGCTTCTCCACAGGGAGATGAAGCTGATTAAAGAACCGAGGACTCTACGTTCCTGCCCCACTGTACTTGTTTCCCATATACACAAAGAAAATGTAGTTGGACACAGACGTGAGCTCATAGGTATTCCACACCCATCCCCCTTTTACCCTAACACACACACACACACACACACCCTTCCCCCATTCCCCCATTCCCCCATTCCTCTCTGGCCCTCATCTGGTAGTGTTCAGGCCTGGTGTGCTGCTGAGAAACTCGATCTTCCCTCTGGGTTTCAGCTATAGCTGAGCCTCACAGCCGAGGGCCTCGCTCACACACATAACTAACACCATACACACAGTCTCAACACTATATATCTCCTTTTTTAACCATCTACAGTGTGTTTCGGAAAACAAACACTCTACACCGTAAGCGCAAGATGGTTCCTGTTAAAGTAACGAGGAAAACTCTGCTTGTTAGGAGAATAAATCTAACAGCAGACCGTAATCTCAGCCAAGGAAATGCATCCATGACTGCAGATCCTGAGATCCTGAGAGCCCGAGGCAGGCCTTGTGTTTTCACTTCCTCTCACTCCCACGTTTCTCCTCTAATTCTCTCCCTCCATTTTTCATGCCCTTCTCTCTCTCTCTCTCTCCCCTTTCTTTGCATAACACTTTGTTTTTCCCCTTCTCTAATACTAATACTTTTTTCCTTAAAGAGTAGATTTTTTAAATAAACATGTATTTCTACACCAAGATTGGGTGATATTAAAAATAAATAAATAAATAAACAAATAAGGGTAAAAAATCAAATAGTTCAAATGTCCTTCACACCAAACTTTGTGCGTGTTTCAGATAATTAACTTAAAAACATAAAAAAAATAGAATTTGTGCCCGTCCCACTTCAGTGTATCTACACTTCACCTTGAAATATAATCATTAAAATACTTTAATAACTGAATCCATTTAACATCTTACACTTTTCCATGAGTCATCCATTATAGGGTCTGATGTACATTGTAGTTAACATTCACTCAGCGCTGATGCCTAAACACGATCACCCCCATGAAACATTTGAAAATAAAAAGTCACATGTTCACCAGGAAGCTGCATCGTCCTCTTTTCCTGAAGATCGTGGGAAGAAGAAAAGTTCCCTCATTCTTTTTTGGTTATTTTCAGTGATATTGTGATATAAACTCACAATAAAAGTTTGCATATTTACTAATTCTATGTTTTAAAAAAAACAATCGTTACTAGTTTAAGAGCAAAATGGAGCTTGTCAGAAAAAATGAGACTTTTTTTTCCCTGAGATTTAAAAAAAAATCATTTGTAAGAGTTACAAGGGCTAAACAGCATCATGATCATGAAGTTAATGTTCATTAATACTTATTACACTTATCATTAGAGCTACAGGAAAGACAAATAAGGGCCTATGACTGACTTCCTGCTGCATGGACCATGGTTTGAATTCAAATCAACAAAAGGATTCTTCAGTTTCTCTCTGGTTGAGCCCCTGAAGGTTTTATGTCGAACAGTGCATATAGAGTGTTTGTCTTGGAAATCATGGGGGATGCAAATTTTTGCACTACTGTACTGTGACATGATTAAAAAAATAAAATAAAATCTCTGACTGGGATTTCTCAAGTGCATGCAAATGCACCAAATACATTTGTTTGATTTGTTTATAACATTCAGATTCTCTTCAGGTCTGTTTAAATGAATCCAGTCCATAATATTTACTCATATTGAAGAAGTGTGGAAAGTAAAGTCATTTCCTCAAGGTCCTAAAATGGTCTTCTATTTATAACTATGTTATTATAAAGAATAGCTATGAGATGATTCAGTCAATTCACTAACACACCACAAGCACATGCATGTAGTACAAGCTTTGTCTACTATAACGTATTTCACATTAATCTATCGTAGTTACGATACTACGTTTCCACACACATTTAATTTCACTCATTATAACCAGAACAAGAAATTATTTGCATGAAAAGCCCTACATTTTACCTACTTGACATATAAGTACATCCATATTTAATATAATGTATGTCAAATATTCAACTTGCCCAATAATGATGATGATAACATTAATAGTAATTAAAAAAAAAAAAAAAATTTAAAAGATTGGTAATAAATTGTAAAATAAAAGTAAATTGAAAAAACAATAAGTAATAATTAAATAATTTAAAACCCCTATTTTTATTTAAATAAAAATAAAATACTACTACTACTACTACTAATAAAACATCCTGAATACAAGTCAAAATTACTCCAATTCTGCAGCAAAACCACAGACCTGGCAACCCTGCCTAGTCGTTTGGTGAGGGGGTTTTTGTGATCAGACAGCGCCACTGTCGCCCCCTAGCGTCCAAACGGTATAATCTCAAGCAAGTTTCTGCTAGAAGATCTACTTCTAACACAGCAGTTAGACATTTTAAAGAAAATAAAACATCTGAATATGTACTGAGTGTATGTGAGCAAAGATCACAAACCAGTAAGTGTGATTTTATGACACATTTTATTTAAAAAAAAAAAAAAAAAACCCAAAACAAAAGCAAAATAATAATCTTTTCTATGTCCACAAACCATCTGGACCAAGTCCTCTCCAGTTCACATAAATGAAAATGAAAGCTGAGAAGTGGACAAAAAAGCTAAACGTGCAGTGACATCATCATCATCATCATCATCATCATGAGTGTGTGAGAGATCAGTGGATTTATTTCTGTGTGGTTAAACGGTGCCCCTGAGTGTTGATCACAGATCGTTCTTGTGTCATCAGAAACCAGGGCCTTATTGCGTTACGCTTTTTATGAACAGGGGAGCAGATGTCTGAATGGAGAGACGAAACAAAAAAAACATGCATCACACACACAGTTACAACACGAAGCTGTCGCTCCCTCGATGTGCGCAAATCTCACGTACAAGGAAAACGCAGCACACGTTTTATCATCAGACAATAATTACATATAGGAGGAATATCATGTAGGAGTAGACGTGATGAATGTTTTAGTGTCTATCCTGCAGAAATGGCGCGTCAGTGACGGGGATAAATTCACTGGGGGGGGGGATTTGACGAGCTGCTCTGAGGGTCAGTGCACAGTGCGCACTAATCCCGACTCCGAGTGTTTAAAGGACACGAGAGACAGAGAGAGAGAGAGGAAACTTTACTTTTGGGGGAAAAAAAAAAAGGTTAGGCTTTTCTTTATTCTTTCCTCCTTCCTACACCTCTAACCTCCTCTCTCGCTCGGAGCAGCAGCCCTGCAGTGGAGTATCCAAAGTATCGCTTTGATCCAGATGGTTTTCTTATTTTGTTTTTTTTTCCATTTCCCTCTGAGAGAAGCACAAAAGGAAACAGAAAGAAATAAACATCATACATACAAAATTAAGAATTAAAAAGAAAGGAGATGAATTGAAGGTCTAGTCATTCCAGTAGCCGCCAGTCTGTTCCTGATACACCTCGATCACGTCCTCGTCCTCCATCCCCAGCTGCACAGAGAGACACAGAGACGTTTTAACAAACTTTGTTTCACATACGCAAGGTGTAGTGTGTTTGAGGTTTGCAACCCTGACGTGTCTCCCTCTCGGTGCGGTTCTTTAAGTCCCCGAGAACCAAAACACCCGGTCCGAGAGCATCTGAGCGAGGTCTTGGTCCACTTCCTAGTGAACTCTAGTGAGAAAGGGATTCCACTCTGAACAGACTCGACTGCAGTAAGTGAATCAAACACGCCGTGTGTTTGGGCTGCGGTATTTTTATGTTTTTTTTTTTTTGTTTTTTTTTTGAGATAAACTGAGCCAAAGGACGGAGCTGTATCACTGCAGAAATACAATGTGTTCTGAAAGCGTGGCTCGAGTAAATAAAGGCTGGATGTGATACACCAAACTTGTAAAACTGGTTATTTATATAATTATCTAATCATTTATTCAGTGCAGGTTCTGCATGATTTTTCAGCTTCATATTTATTTTTTTCATATTATTTATGTATGAAACCAAATGAAACCAAACAAACCAATTGTATCGACTACACAATCCGCATATGAATAATGAGACCCATTTCATCCTCTCTCATTAAAAATACCATGATTTATAAACGGACATCTCGTGCTTTTGTAAAACGAGCTCAGTCTGCAGGAGTGGGATTGCGGAATCTGGCTGTCATTTACAATACGATGCTCTGAAATCACAGCTTCACAGGATCTACATTATGAAATTGATTTAAAGGTGCTTCAGGTAAGACTAGTCTCTGCTTTTTTCCAAGATTAAGTCTCTAAAAGTTAGGTGAATGGTTCTCGTCCATGTTCATGAAGCCCCGCCCCCAGGATCTCCGGTGGCCCGTAGAGTGTCTAAAAAAAATGACTGACAGGAGGCGCATGCAAACACAAACAAGCATTCCGGACCCGAAGTCAGCTTTCCAAACGTGTTTTCTCAGCCACTTAATATACTTTTGCTCAAACCATGGCGTAATCCATTGTTTGTTTTTTTTTAATATCATGTTCTACATATCTTCCAGGTTATTTGTACAAGTAAGGACTAAAAAAAATGACTATTGCACCTTTACAGCAGCCGAACCTGCTCCAATATGCCATAAGCGATCCGATATGACGTTTTAGCGATGTTTCTAGTTACATCACCACCAGCATCCTGTTATCATTTTTTGGATATCGGATGTTGTTAAGTTAGTGACATCACTACCATCAAACTGAGCTTGTACATACAACAGATGCTGAGAAAGGCTGAAATTTGTCCATTGTCCATGTTATCAGACTCTAAGATGAGTTTCAAATTCATTCTAAAATCTTCTTCCTGTGACTGTACGCTGATGTTGACTCTCGAGCCGCTCAGCTCGCATGTCTCCCGCCTCATTCAGAAGTCACCTTGGATAGAAGCGACTGCCAAAGGAAGGAACGTAAATGAAAATCTGGAGAAGGAAAGGAGGGAAACAAACCTCTTTGGGAGTCTGGTTATCTGCGATTCTCTGTCCTTCGAAGAGGAAGCGTAGAGAGTTCATGGGGACGCCCTGTACAACAATCCAGCACAGTGTCATTATCATTACACTGAATATTCTGTCACATGGTTAGCTAGCTAGCTAAATAAATAAATAAATAAATAAATAAATAAATAGTTGTAAAAATGTGGTAATGAAATATTCAAACTTGTTGATCGCATATGATATATAAAACTTTCTTTTAACAAATACAGACTGTAATTGGAAACAGCTGATTTCATGTAAAAATGTTATTTTTCAAATATTTGTTCACCCTCTTCAGTGCTGATACATTTTTGCAGAAATTCTCATCCAGTGTAGTCAATACTTGTCAATACAAGGGATGCTTTCAGTTATGCTACTTGGAGATAGCAAAGCTTGTTTGAGAGCCAATAATAGTATATAATTTATATATTCAATTCTGCTGTTATACTAGGTATCAGTGCAAATTGTGCACTATTTATTTATTATTATTATTATTATTATTATTGTTGTGAAGACATATGTCTACAACTTTTACTGCCCCATTAAAATACCTGACTAGCTGCTGAGCTGAACAGAAAACACCAGGTGTTGCAGCAGAACATGCAATTAACTTAACAAGCAGAAATGTTGGTGTTGAGCAACGTGATCACGTCGCTGTTTACTTTTAGTCCTGATTTGGACTCGCCTGTTTGGTGTGTTACACCACCAGCTGCCATTAAGTACAAAATGATTGGCTACATGATTGCCGGCTCGTGTCGTTATGTGAAAGCAGCACGCTGGGTTTCAGGATGCGTTACCTGTCTCTGACTGTACGACTCCTTCAGCTTCTTTAGATGCGTCGTCATTTTCACCTTAAAGTGAATTTCACTGTTGTCCTGGAAGGGGAAAAAAAAACAAACACAGGAGAACGGTCATTTATTCAGGCCTTGATGGGTGACGGCTAATACGTGCCACATACATAAAGCGAACGTATTATGTGACTAGAACGGGTTCTCACAGACTGTTGAGGTCCTCACCCTATCATGGACCGCACACCGAGCAACTCTGCACAGAACCCTTACTTCTGCCACCTGTTCTTTCCAATCTATCAGTCACTACCCACAGTGTGTGATCATACTGAAGATAAGGATGTAAATTTACTGGTGAACAGAGAGACGAGCTCCTGCTTCACCAACACAGACCGGTACTGCGACTCTAACACTGCTGACGCTGACCAGATCCTGTGCTCAGAATCACACTCTCTTTTTTCTAAATCATTACACTTCTCTTAGGAAGTAACAGTACGGGGGCAGTCGTGGCCTAATGGTTAGAGAGTCGGACTTGTAATCCGGCAGGGATTGTAGGTGGGGGGAGTGAATGACCAGCGCTCTCCTCCACCCTCAATACCACGACTGAGGTGAGACTCCTGAGCAAGGCACCGAACCCCCAACTGCTCCCCGGGCGCCGCAGCAAAAAAGGCTGCCCACTGCTCTGGGTGTGTGTGTTCACTACTGTGTGTGGGTTAAATGCAGAGCACAAATGCAGAGTATGGGTCACCGTACTTGGCCACATGTCAATTCACTTCAGGAACACATCTAGAGTATCAAGTAACCTGCCTTTTCTTACCTGGCCAATCACTTTGAGTTTAATGTACTCGCCATCCTTCTTCTCTGCTCCATCACCGGATGGTTTTGTCTCCTGTAATCACCAGAAAAACAAGCACAATTAAAACTCAACACATTCACCACATGGACAAAAGTTTGCGGACACCATGTGACCATCACACCCATATGAGCTTGCTGAACATCTCATTCCAGATTTATTCCCCCTGTGCTGTTATAATAAGCTCCGATCTTCTGGGAAGCTTTCCACTAGACTCTGGAGCGTGGCTGTGGGGATTTGTGTTCATTCAGCTACAAGAGCATTAGTGAGATCAGGCGCTGATGTTGGTGAGGAGGTCTGGGGTTCAGTCGGTGTTCCAGTTCATCCCAAAGGTGTTCAGTGGGGTCGAGTTCTTCCACTCCAACCTTCACACACCATGTCTTCATGGAGCTCGCTTTGTGCACAGGGGCATCGTCATGCTGGAGCAGGTTTGGGCCTCTTAGTTCCAGTGAAGGGAAATTGTAAAGCTATGGCACACACAGACATTCTATACAATTGTGTGCTTCCAACTTTGTGGGAACAGTTTGGGGAAGAAACATATATA
>CM040976.1:31406697-31424865 GCA_022985145.1 Pangasius djambal | reverse complement strand
TCGAGTTCTTCCACTCCAACCTTCACACACCATGTCTTCATGGAGCTCGCTTTGTGCACAGGGGCATCGTCATGCTGGAGCAGGTTTGGGCCTCTTAGTTCCAGTGAAGGGAAATTGTAAAGCTATGGCACACACAGACATTCTATACAATTGTGTGCTTCCAACTTTGTGGGAACAGTTTGGGGAAGAAACATATATAGGTGTGATGGTCAGGGGTGCACATACTTTTGGACACGCAGTGTACAATCACAAATAAAATCATAAACACTGCTCACAGCACTCAAAATAAATGACCCTTCAGTCATTTTGGAATGTATTATGTTCTTATATGTTATTTTTAAAGTTTTTTTTACATACTGAACATGTTTATGGTCAGTAGTAAGAAGTAACAGAAGTCAAGCAGCTGAGAAAAGCAGGCTGGCGGAAGTTACACTGTAAATACTGTAAACACTGGCGACCTGCTAATCACCTCGGCTAATTCGCTCAACTGTACGACAGCGTTTGCTAACCTAGCATGGAGCTTAGCATTAAAATGTTCACTTTCTGTTTACATGCTGATAAAATTAATTCTTTCAAATGAATCCCCAGTACAATCTCCATACTGCAACACATCGGAAATCAAAGGCACACTGGTGTAAAGTTTATTTCGTGTTCACAGCTGCAAGATATTCAACACAACTAACTTGCTAAAAGCTAGCCAGTGTTGTTTTTCCCATCGCTTTTGCGTCATGCCCCACCTCCTTGCAACAGGATTGGTCAGTAGTAGCCGGGCTCCTATGCGTGGATTGGTTAGTAGGAACCCGTCTCCTGCAATAGGATTGGTTCAGTAACTCAGACACGAATTAGCCGTTGGCGCTAGCTAGTGCAATACGTCAACCTGTTCGCCATATTGGAAAGGGTGAGATTGAATTGTAAAACAATGCAGCTCTATGAAGAGATGACGGTCTACTCAAGTAGGAATCGTTTTTAACGATTTTTCACAAAATGTACTTTATGAGGTATATAATATAATACAGTAAATATAAATATAACTTCTACATATCCCAGGTAATATAAATGGATATAACTTTATATATTTAGAATTAATATTTCGATTGAACCTAATTCCTGAAACGTGCCGTCTGTATTTCGTAGGCTAAACGTTGCCTGCGTGTGAACAGACATCAACCATAAACCAAAATAAGAGAAATTTGCCCTTTCTAAAATGGCGGCGCCGTTGACGCGTTTGGTTTAACGCTAGATGCGGCGTTTACCCTGTTATACATGGCCGACCCGCTGGGGTAGTATGAACTATTAGCCAATCCTAGCGCAGGAGGGTGAATACTAATAGCCAATCCTAGCGCAGGAGGCTGAATATTAGCCAATCCTAGCGCAGGAGGCGGGATTTTCCCGAATATCGGTGTAAAAGAAATAACCAACAGTCTCACGCTAGCTTAATAAGCTAACCAACCAGCGAAACCAAACACAAATACATTTTTTTCAGTTACAATAAAAGCAGACATTCAGTAAATATTAGAATACAGCCGACAAAAATAGAAAACGACACTCCATCTGGGCGGTTATCCGTGGTTAAATCAGCCAGCTAGCAGCATGAGAGCTATGCTAAATAAATGCTCTGTTAGCTTTCTAGTTAGCTTAGGTTTCATTTTTAGACACCAATAACACAGGAAATGTTGTTTACTTTGGAAATGTATTAAAAGTATTAAAAGATATTTAAACTCACCGTGTCTGACATGATATTCCACAAGGTCTATCTCTTTTCAGGGTGTAATTGTATTGACAAATGAAGTGTGTGTAATGTAGGAGTAACTCTCTCTCTCTCTCACTCACTCACACTCACACACACACACTCTCTCTCTCTCTCTCTCTCTCTCACTCACACACACACACACACACACACACACTTAGTCAGAGCTGAGCTCAGTGGAGTAAGAGGAGTGAGATCACATCACATCACATCAGATCAGAGCGCTCCTGTGGGACACACGGTGTTTTCCGCCGGATTTGAACAGAAAAAAATGATTTAAATTGGACAAAAATAAACAAATTGCAATTTTTTTTGGTTTGATGGCAACGTTTCAGGTGTTAGAGGTACGTTTGTACTATCAACTAGGACAATTTTAATCTCTGAATTTGAACTAAAAGTTGAATTTTCACTCTTTCCACTGACTTGTATTATTATTTTTGTGTATGATTTTCTTATTGTACTTATTTGATTCTATTACATGACTTGTGCAAACGATAAATAAACTTGTCTTGACTTGAAATGTAATAATAAATTAATATTTTCCTGATGTGATGCCAGTTCAGTATATTTGTGAAAGAACTATTTGATACTGCTTGGTATTAGAAATCAACTTAAACATACAATTTAATGATAACACAATACAATGTTATAATGATGTGTGTGTGTGTGTGTGTGTGTGTGTGTGTGTGTGTGTGTGTGTGTAAAATACAGTATTTTCCTGCTCTTGTTATTTATCTGATTTAACAATGTGTTAGTCAAGTGAGCAGGGAAAACCCAAAAGATCAACCTGAACCGGGTTGCCAAATCTTCTTCACAAATCCATCTCAAGAAACACAAATCTAGACCCTAATTCACAGCCATCATCATGAATATTACTACAAAATGCAATGGGAAATGTGTAGTATTTAAGTGTGCAAAAGAAATTGTAGAGGTGTTAAAAATAATTTCCACTAACAGTTATTTCACAAAGATACCACATTATTGTAGATATTGTCACAAATAAATAATAACTACAGATGTCAAGTCAAGTCAAGTGGAGTTTATTGTCATTTCAGCCATATACAAGTACATAGTGAAACGAAACAACGTTTCTCCAGGACCAAGGTGCTACATAAGACAACACAGAACAACACAGAACTACAGGGACTACATAATTTATACATAAAGTGCACAAGTGCAAACATATGCAGACGCACAAGACAGAACAAGACAGTACAATGACTACAACGCCGTCCAGTATGCAGTTCTGTTTAAAAGTGACCTATAAAGTGATAAAATTCTATCTTATAATATAGATGTATAAATTATATCCTACATTTAATTCTATAATAAATGAAATATGTTTATACAATTAAACTATTGAATGCTGTATGCAAAATGTTCAGCACATGGATAAAAAAAAAAAAATCCACGGCAGCACAGACAATGCCCGGAAAATTGCTGGAAATTCAGAAGTTCCAACATGATGTTTAGTTATATAACATGTTTATAATGCTTATATGATTAAAAAAAATAAATAAATAAATAAAAAAAACACAACATAAGAATAAAAAATTTGTTTGTTTTCTTTTTATTCTTGAATAACAACCTTCCCTGGTACAGCAGATGAAAATTTTAGTTAAAACTGACACATTTGTATAATTAATGCTGATGTATGTTGTTTGATGTATAATGTCCCTGTTAAATAAGGAAAGAAAGAAAGAAAGAAAAAGAAAGCAGTTCAGACGTTTTCTTCCCGCGAGAAAACAAAGCACCTGGCAACACAGGTCGACGGCAGCAGATCTCCTGCGCATGCGCATTCATTTTCCGCGCGGCGCCTGTTGCGCATGCGCAGTAGCACGCTCCGCTTCCCGTACCGCGTGGTAAGAAGTTCATGTGCTCTGCTGGATGAGCACGCTCTCACCCGTGGAGCTAAATTTGTTAGTTTAAGAAGCATATACACTTTTGAAAATGTTAGTTTTATTCGAAACAGCTGCTGGCTATGCCATATTTAAGGTATGTATACTTTAGTTACATTAGTGACACATATTTAATGGGTAATATGTTCGCTGAGTTATCTGGCTAACTAGCACGTGAGCTAGCGGTGATCCATTTGGAAGTTAAGTTACAGTTTCTGAGGATGTATGCAGAATTAATATGGTTTACAATCATGATTGTAATAATGTCAGCTGGATATGTTTGATCAATAAGGTGAGTGTTTGCATTAATTCGTGTCTCAGCTGAGCTTTAATGTGGGCCTGTGTGTTGGATTAAGCTAGCTAACTTGGCTAACGTGTTTTTTTTTTTTCTTCTTCTGTAAGCTGGTGAAACAACCTGCTACATATTTACACACGAACTATTTCACTGCTCATGTTTTCTTCATGCTAGAAGAAGAGTAAGTTAATTAAAGTTAGCTCTTGCGCGTGCTCAGAAAAACATGCCCAGGTGCCACACGAGATCAAAGCCACAGAGGCTTTTTTTTTGATCAATTTGAAATCTCTTTGAAGATTACTTTGATCTCCAGAACATGTGATGATCTGAAAGTGTTTTTTTTCTTCTTCTTCTTCTGCACACAGGTGCTGGATGAGCAGAAGCTCCAGCAGGTGGACAGCCTGTGGAAGGAGTTTGAAACGCCGGAGAAAGCCAATAAAATGTGAGACAGGTTTAAGAAGTGTGTGTTTTAAAGTGTGTTTAAATGGCAGAAGTCTAAGATGTGATGTGGCTTGTTTATCACGCACAGCGTGTTCGCAGTCTGCAGAGTGACGAGAAGGTCTTAGGGTGGTTTCTGATCACGTCTCAGGGTTTACATGCACAATAATAATCAAATTATCTGATTTCGGAGGTTATAAATTGAGTGATCATGAAAGCAGATAATAATTAGATTATTAGTGTGCATGTAAACCCTGTGACGTTAACTCTAATAATCAAATTATCTGATTTTGGAGGTTATAAATTAATTGATCATGAAATCAGTATACTCTTAGACCTGAAATATGTGGTTATAAGATTGGAAGAGTTCTGATAGACACATGGATTTTAGGTGGATAATCAGATTTTCAGGCGTGTGTGTGTACTACGTATCAGCTGTGCATGTAAACAAATTTAACCAGATTAAAGAAAGTGGGGGAAAAAAAATAGAGAAAAAGAGTATGAGCTGCAATTTGCAAGCCATAAATTTGCCACACAAAAAAAAGTAGGCTTGATTCTTATATGCATTCAGCCAGGGTTGCCAGATGTGTATAAAATAAGCTCAGTGCAAATCATTGCTCATGTTACGTTTTCTCTTGTTACAGAGTGAAACTGAAGCACTTTGAAAAGTTTCAGGACACGACCGAAGCTCTGGCAGGTACGGACTTGTTTATTGTAGTGATTGTACATCACTTTAGTCTCTGTGTGTGTGTGTGTGTGTGTGTGTGTTGTCGTCAATGATGTATCTGTTAATCTGAATACGGTATGTGGTCAATGCACAGTAATTTCGTCACTACCACTGAGACGACACTCATTCAGCACAGTGCATATTAATGATCTCTTGATGCTTCTGATTATTAATATCGTTGTTCATTTTTGGGTTTTTTTGGATAGCGGCTTATTGTTTTCAAAACAATTCACTGAAAACGAGTCTCTCTGTTGCTCCCGCTCTCTTTAGCCGCCACCGCTTTAGTGGAGGGGAAGATCGGAAAGACGTTAAAGAAGGTTCTGAAGAAAGTGGTGGCCAAAGAGGCTCATGAGCAGCTGGCAATAACGGACGCCAAGCTGGGAGGAGTCATTAAAGTAAGCACACTTCCTGTAAACCTGCGTCCAGACTCACCGAGAAGTTAAATGTGCTCTCGTCTTGTCTGTCCCTCAGTGTGCGTGTGAGAACAGTGCTGTTTGTGTGCTTTCACAGCCTTAGGATCTGATCAGAAAGCATGAGGCGTTTGCGTGTCGTCTACTTTAGTTTATTCTCATGAACAGCGTCCTTGGGTGGACAATGTACGTGAGGAAAAATGATTAAGTAGCCAGAACCAAAGACAAAGAACACAATACAAACACAACTATCAATTTATGTATCTAAATATAAAAACAAGAAACAAGCAAAAGTCCCAGGAGTCCAACTCTACATTGTGCCTTTTTTTTCTATATCACTTGGTTTATAGATTAAAAAGTAAACTTACTTAAGATGGTTGTTAGGGATTTCAAACCATAGTAAGGTTTTCTTAAACCAGCCTTTGCTCTAACGTTAATGTATGGACTCTTGGGCGTATAAATAAACAATAAAAGTATATTTGGATGAGTACTTTATCATATTGCTGAAACGTTTAGTTGTAAGAGTTTATTTGGAAACGAGGCGACTCACTGTGGCCGGATCGTGATGGATGGATGGATGGATTGATTGATTTTGTGCTCTCTGTCGCCCTCCTTCCTTCCAGGAAAAGCTGAACCTGAGCTGCGTGCACAGTCCCGCTGTGGCCGAGCTCATGAGGGGCATCAGGGCGCAGATGGAGGGTCTGATCACCGGGCTTCCTCCCAGAGAGATCAGCGCCATGTCTCTGGGTCTGGCCCACAGGTGGGAAGCTCTCACGCATACACGTTTTTTTGTTTTTTTTTTAAAAATGTCTGCTGTCGATGATTAGTTGCATGACTGACTTCTTTGAAGAAACCAACCACCATTCGTCACTACCACTGAGACAGTAAACAGATTGATCACACGATTATTGTGATGTATCCTGGTTTCTGTTCACGCTCGTTCGCTGAAATTTATTGCCTTATTTTTTTCACCTAGCCTTTCCCGCTACAAGCTGAAGTTCAGCCCTGACAAAGTGGACACCATGATTGTTCAAGCCATATGTGAGTGCATTTCCCCCGTATTCTGAATCATGCTTTATAGATTCATCAAAGGCAAGCGCTGATGATTATGACCTTGTGTCAAGACCCTGAGATCGATGAAGGTGTCTAAGTCACTACCTCATCTGAGCTTGTGTGCAATATAGAGCATTAAGTTAATGCTGTGATTATGCTGCTGTCAGTTTTCCTCACTGGAATGGCTCCTCTTTGTGTTTGCAGCTCTCTTGGACGATCTGGACAAGGAGTTGAATAACTACATCATGCGCTGTCGTGAGTGGTACGGCTGGCACTTCCCTGAACTCGGCAAGATCGTCACGGACAACCTGGCTTACTGCAAGACCGTCCGCAAGATCGGTGCGTGCACACACTCGCACAAGCGTCCTGTAACTACTGCCAGTGCACGTTAGACAAAAACGATGCCTTTGCGCATATTGGAGTAACACGTCTCCTATCATAGACCTGAATTCTCATTGGTTAATTTTCTACTTCAGTTCTGATCCTGAAAATCGCAGGATTATATTAATGAGCTTGTTCTAATCCACCAATGTTTCTCTAGTAACAACTTACACAGGGACTTGTATGGCGGACGATCAACATAATTTAAGCTTAACAATAAACAGAATTGTTTTTAAGTGTTATTTTTGTCGATAAATGTATAAACATTGCTCTGGTCAAGCATTCTGTAAGGAGAACCTTCACATCTGGAATTTTTCCGCCATTTTTCACTGAAAGTCCTCAGGGGTGGTGCTGTTGTAGGAAAATAATCAACTTCAGGGTTGTAACAGTAACTCTGCCTCATCACACCACCCCATAGTTGATTATTTTCCCATTTCAGCATGCCCTTACTCCGTACTCGCCGCACAGTTAGCTGTGCATAATGCTGTGTAAGTTCTATCAGTGATGCAAACACCATCGAGCCCTCCTTCAAACTGCACATCCCTGGCTTGACTTGTGTTTCTCTCTGTGTGTAGGTGACCGCACGAACGTGGCCAGCACCGACCTGTCCGATGTGCTGCCGGAGGAGGTGGAGGCCGAGGTCAAACTAGCTGCAGAGATCTCCATGGGAACAGAAGTGTCCGAAGAGGACATTGGCAACATCATGCATCTGTGCGACCAGGTGTGTATCGCATTTGTGTCTCTTGAATGTGATGACACAGATTTGTGGTTCCTTGTGCATTAAGGGATCTGTGCGTGTATGAGTATATAGTCTCTCTTTCTCTCTCTCTGTTAAAACAGGTTATCGAAATCTCAGAGTATCGCACTCAGCTGTATGACTACCTGAAGAACCGCATGATGGCCATCGCGCCGAATCTGACGGTCATGGTGGGGGAACTGGTGGGGGCTCGGCTCATCTCTCACGCTGGTGAGTCTCGGTGTCAAGTCCACGTTCCTGAGTTGTGTGAGCTGGGGTGGGTTTTCTCTCTCGTGGTGTATTTTGAGTGTTTTCATGACCCATGACTTCACATCCAGATCTGGGACTTGAGTTCTATATAACTGGTCCTTACTGAACCCCAGTTGGACACTTCATAGCTCTGCTGCAATAAAAAGGGGTGTTTTTTGTAATTGTGTTAAGAATGAAAAAAAAAAAAAAAACGTTGCTGCTTTAATCCTAACACTTCATGAAAAGTCAGGTTTTTACAAATATCTGCATTTAAATTGTGACATGTAGACTTGTTCAAAGATGAAATGTAAATCTGTTTATCCACGTCTCATGAATAAGTGTGAAATTACAAAGATGCTCAGACTCCTTGGGTTTATTCTTCTGTTTCTTCTTAAATTCTACATCTTTTAGACTTGTTCT
The DNA here is from genome assembly GCA_022985145.1 of Pangasius djambal. Classification (NCBI taxonomy): domain Eukaryota; kingdom Metazoa; phylum Chordata; class Actinopteri; order Siluriformes; family Pangasiidae; genus Pangasius; species Pangasius djambal. The sequence continues at coordinate 31,416,514 of CM040976.1, read as the reverse complement.
TGTTACATCTTGTTCTTCTAATCAGGTTCCTTGCTGAACTTGGCGAAACACCCTGCGTCTACGGTGCAGATCCTGGGGGCGGAGAAAGCTCTGTTCAGAGCACTGAAGACCAGACGGGACACGCCCAAATACGGTCTTATCTACCATGCTTCTCTGGTGGGCCAGACCACAGCCAAAAACAAGGGCAAGATCTCCAGAATGCTGGCAGCCAAGACGGCCCTGGCCATCCGCTACGACGCGCTGGGCGAAGACACCAACGCTGAGATGGGAGTGGAGAACAGAGCCAAGCTGGAGGCTCGACTACGCCAGCTTGAGGAGAAAGGGGTGTGTGAGGAAATCTCTAGTATCTACAGCGTGATGTGTAACCAGTGTTTCAAGCGGTGATGATGACGACATCATGTCACATTCCTGAAATCTCCATGTGGCCTTTTTGTCACTACCTCATCTGAGCTTTGATTTTAGATCAGTCTTTATGTGCGTAAAGATCAGAGATTTGTCGCATGCTGCGGTGCATCTGTACAGCTGTTGTAACGCTCTTTGCTTTTCATCACTCTTCAGATCAGACGCATCAGTGGATCAGGAAAAGCTCTGGCCAGAGCAGACAAGTATCAGCACAAGAGGTGAGTTCAGCTAGTCACCTACTGAGGATGGAAGGAAATATGGCAGTTTACACTACGGCACTTATTCTAGATTCTGAGTGGTCAGAAGCTGTGGATTAATCTTTTATAATAGGAGCTCTGACAGGATATAGATAAAAAGTGCAACATGTGCTTTTTTTTAATCAGTAAAATGTTCTTATCATTGGCAAATTGTAATGGCATAAGAGGAGCAAAACACTTTGGGACGTGCAGTTATTGGAAATCCTCCGGGTGGTAACAGTAACACCGCTTTGCGTCAGGCCGTATCACACCTCCCCAGAGTTGATGGATTATTATTTTTTTTGCTGTAACTTTACCCCTAGAAGTGCTGTTATTCCTTTTCGAATAGAAAACGTGTTTGATGTTGATTTGTAACGTCAAACTTTGCTGCTTATTTCCTTTAACAGCGACGTTAAATTGTACGACCCATCTGGCGACTCGACGCTTCCAACCACCGCCAAGAAGAGAAAGATAGAGGAGGTGGAGGAAGCAGAGGAAGAAGACAAGCCCGTGGAGGTTAAGGCCAAGAAAGCAAAGAAGGAAACGCCAACAGAAGGTGAGATTAAAAACACAACTACACACCATGTTATCTAAGAAAAATGGCTAATGAATCATTTTGAGATTTAGGGCGGTTTTAATAGTGGTATTGCTTTAACTCAAGGCTAACGTCAGCTAACAAAACAGTCCTGATCTTCTCAATGACTTTGCATTTTGAAAAAAAGTTAAAGCTCTGATCTCATGCTTGTTCGAAATGATTACTAAATCTAAACTAGGTCTGAAATGATGGTAATTCTAAAATGAATGTGAAACTGGATGCTTTGACTTATTTGCTCGCAAAAGCCGAAGAGGCAGCTGCAGAAGAAACAGAGACGCCCAAGAAGAAAAAGAAAAAGAAGGAGAAGAAGCAGCAGCAGGAGGAGGAGGAGGAAGTGGAGATGGCGGAGGAGGCTGTGGCCGGTCCAGCAGAAGAGGTGAGGACTGCGAACTGCCACGTTTGATCACTTCTGTAGTTCCCATCTTATTTATGGCACTTGGCTAAGCATCCTTGTCAACAGGAAATTGACTTTATTAAAAAAAATGCTTCCTGTTTTCCACCCACGTTCACAGACAACGGAGAAAAAGAAGAAAAAGAAAGAAAAGAAAGTCGAAGAGCCCGAAGAGGAGGCAGTAATCAGTCCCACAGAAGAGGTACCAGATTTCTATATTGTACACTCTGCTTATGTCTGCTATCTTTTTTTTTGTACACTTTTCTGACCAAGTGCTTCAGAATCATGCAATGTTTTTGGCAGTTTGCACTTCCATTGCACGCATGGGGAAACAATACTGGATTTATGTCACTTAACTGTTAGCTTATTTATGTTTTTTTTTTTCTTTTTTTCTACCAGACTACAGAGAAGAAGAAGAAAAAGAAGAAAAAAGTTAAAGAGGCAGGACAATAAATTTCCCTCTTTAACAATCTTTATTGTAAATGGACTTATGGGTCTGTCATGTCGTGGTCACATGACTGTGTGTCTGACCAGTTTAGTGCTGGTATCATAAAGGACTGATTTTTTTTTTTTTTTTTTTTTTTTTTTTTTTTTTTTTTTTTTTTTTTTTTTTTTTTTTTTTTTTTTTTTTTTTTTTTTTTTTTTTTTTTTTTTTTTTTTTTTTTTTTTTTTTTTTTTAAACAAAAGCTCATTTCTTTACTTTTTAACTCTTTCAGAAATCATTTCTGTTCATAGCTCAGTTGAAAAAGTTTGTGCTCTCATGAATATTGTCACTGCAAAGCGTTGGGTGTGGATGCGAATGTTTGATATCCTTTATAGAAATTTGCGTGTATTTGAGTTTGAAGAAAAATGAAAGCTTACATAAACGTGCATTATGTCCTAAAACTGAGCTGTTGAGAGAAATGTGTCCACTGCGAGGCTGACCTGTTTCACCTCAATCATTAAATACATATTTTGTTATCTCACGCTTATGCCTCTTTCATTGACTTGCTGTTAAAACCTTTCATTTAAGACCGATTGTCTGAGCAGATTTAGTGATGTGTACAGTGATTACTGGAACATTTCCCTAGTATACAAATCCTTTTCTTCTTGGTGATTAAAAATAGATAATTGGATGCTTTTTGGAGACTTTATTCCCTCCCTCCCTCCATTCAGGGTTCTGAAAAAGATTTTTATGGACCACCTAGTTAAATGGAGCTATCATCTTAGATGTAGGTCGACTTTCTGTGCGTTTTGGGTATGTGTGATACATTTTTCCATGTTTCCTCCTCCGACTTTGGTCTGCACAGCCTGCTCCAGTCCAGGGAGCATGGCCAAAGAACGGCATAAATTCAGCAAGCTATCAGTATGTGCCGGTCCTAATGATTCAGAGAGAGAGGAGCTATTTTAATCATAAGATGACCACCAGAGGAAATGATGAGATTGGGTTCCATCTGAACAGAAATATAGAATATTAAAACCACTACTGTGTGGAGTGCTATACTGTATTTTGTGACTTTATAGTAGGATTAGTTGTAGATGTCCAGTAGGTTGTTTTCTACAAAAAGATATTCAAGCATTTAATTTGTCTGACGTGTACATATTTGATTTACAGAAGAACCACAGTGTTCTTGGATGATGAGCCCAAATCTAACCTTAATTGGTGAGAATACAGAGTAAGAAAGTCAGTAGCATGGAAGCACAAACGTTTGCCCTCGTTCTCTTGGTCCGTAACCCCTGCCTTAGTGGAACAATTCCTGCTGTTAATATGAGAGTGAAGGCTTTTATCGGACACTTCGGCAGATTTATAGAGCTAGCCTTGACCGCTGTACCATTCCGTATGGAGCCGTGCCCATGTTGTGCAAGAAAGACCCGATCCGTTGGATGGGAATATCACAGGATGCTTATTACAAGTGAGCTGACTGATGTGCATGGACCCAGCTGAATTTGTTTTGGTATGACATATAAAACCAGGAATTTGCACAGGATACACTGTAAAAACATTTTGTTTGTATCTAGATGATAAATCACGGCAACTGTGAATTATTAGTGAAGATTCGTAAAGTTAGTCGTGCTGGAATTAATGTGAAATCCCGGTGCATTGAACTTGATTAAGAGCACATCAAATCATGGGTCCTCCTCTCATTCGGTTGCCAAGTGTTCCCCATAACAACTCTCCCCATCTACTAATCAAGACGTTCATTCACTCCCATTTAGTACTAGACACGCAAATTAAAGCCGAAAAAACATGCCAGGGAGGGGATGGGAGATTGCAGATGGCTGAAATGAGGCTTGCTTCAAAAGAATTTGAAAAGGGAACATTACAGTTAAATTACGTCTTATTTACTTAGACACACTTCGCAACAGGATAACAGTGCGCTCATTATAGGACGCCTCAATAAATACCAAATCTAGCTTTCATTAGGTTTAGGGAAAAAAAAAAAAATCCAAAACTGGGATATATAATTAATGTGTAGAAGTAGGTTTTATATGGTACCAGGATCCGTTATAACATTTTCTTGTGCTTAAATGTGAAGATAGATATGATATATGCTGTTAGGGTGGATTCAAGTAATAGTGGACACAAAGATCTTTAATTCAATTCCATTAATTTAATTTAGAAAAATAAGAATACAAAAATATGCAGTAAATGAAATTGAAATAAACATGACTCGTGTCCTATATTACTTGAATCAGATGTGAATTCACCCCATTATTAAACGTTACGTGTTAAATTATAACAGTTTGTTGCTTTAGGACTGATTAGAGACATCTACGTCAGCTCAGTCTGCTTGAACCTCGGCTGTGCTGCTGGGTGTATGACACTCCTCCTGACTGGGGTTTGCTGCTGTTAGTCGCTCGCCAATGTTCCCACAGTACAGCAGAGAGCGCATAGGCCACTTCTGAAAGAGAATGAAAAAGAAAAAGCACACACTTTAAATGCTCTCTTAGCAGCACATCATGTGAGACAGAAATACAGCATAGCTTCCCTTCTATTCGTCTGTTATGACAAGTGTCCTGTTTATTCATTCAGGATCATTTATCAGCATATTTTTAGAAATATATATCTGTGTGGACATAGACAGTAACCCAAGCACAGGATGAGACCAGGGTCTCTGGAGCTGTGAGCCGGAAACGCTACCTGCTGCACCACCTGCCACCTGTCAGTATTTTATGTTATATGAAAAACCCTATTTTCAGGCAAATCCTAATTGTTCCATTTTCTATAGTTGTTCGCCACACACACAAATGAAATGAAGTGACCCATACTCGGAATTTGTGCTCTGCATATAATCCATCCAAGTGCACACAGTACTTAGTGAACACACACACAAACCGTGAACACACACCCGGAGCAGTGGGCAGCCTTTTTTTTTGCTGCGACGCCCGGGGAGCAGTTGGGGGTTCGGTTCATATATCTTAAAATTTATGTATTATCTATTATAGTATTACAATAAACCAAATATATGATTATTACACCCAGACATTTGTCTAAAATATAATTTTGAAATAATCCTGTTCTATTGGTGGATCATTTTTGATGTTTGAAATGTGTAAAAGCATCTACAAGAGGCTGAATAATTGTATATTTGATTTATAATGATCTCATCGTAAGAAATATTAGATAAATCTGACCCTATTCAAGATATAAACACTTGCTAAGATATTACAAGTGCATTTTTGCAGTCAGTCTCAGCAAAACAGTAGTGGGCTTTGCAGTGGTGTGACTTATTATTATTATTATTATTATTATTTTTAACATTTCAATGTCCACCAGTGTTCTGTGGTCAGAAACTAGACACCACTGACAGCTAGAGGATGATGGAAATTGCGGATTGAAAAAAGATTAGCTATAGAATATTAGCTATTTCATGATATAAAGCCTAAATATTACAGCATCTAAGTCTCAGTCAGCAGTTATTAGCAAGCTGACAAAACAAGCTGAAAAGTTTGCATCCCTGTTGACATGCTCTGGTTAATTTCTCTGAAGGAGCTTCATTAAAGTGTCATATGATTTAAACCAGTCAATTTTAAGTCTTATTTAAGACATAAATAATTTAAACAGACTCAAACGCAACAAATTTAGCAAAAACAAAAGCAAAAACTAAGGGAAAAATTCCTTAGTGGCACATTATATCACATCTAGAAATAACGTTAATCTACATGATATATTATATATTAATATATGTTAATATATTAATATATTAAAATTCACTTATGATAATGAAGATACATCTATAAAACCTAACTCACATTAAATGTGATCGTTTTGATCATTTAAAAACACTTTTGAACTGTAGGTGTATCTAATAAAGTGGACATTACAAATTGTATTTGTATTAATTACAATTATGTGGGTGAAAAATTAGATACGAGTTTTAGTTTGATAGAAAATGTACAATTATTCAAATGCAAGTAAGAAATGATATGATTTTTCATGATTTGTACTTTTTAGATGTTCACAAGAAACTGAGCACATGTTAAAAGAGAAATAAAAGTTCTAAAATGCAAACCTGTCATACAGAATCACAGTCCCAATACAATTATAAAACCAAAAGTTTTAAAGACGATAGAAAAAAACACAAAATAAAAGTACAGGTTAATCTCTGTGGCATATTTTTAAAAAAATCTGATATTGAAAATCATTTCATATCTATAAAACAGTAAATAGCAGTGCTGAGTAAATCTCACCTTCACTGGGTGCAGGTAGCCTTCAGCTCTCTGCAGCACGGGATGATCACACACCGCTCCCCCTTGGTCCAGCGTTTCAGTGAGGTGTGCGATGTAATTGGTGGCCAGGACCAGAACGTCCAGCTTGGAGAGCTTTGTGTCCGGAGGAACCGATGGCAAGGCGGCCTGGAGGCTCTGGAATGCCTGGCGGAGGTTTCGCACTCGGCTCCTCTCCCTCGCTGCATTTTCAGGGGAATTTTGAGTCTTTGATGCTCTGGCTTGTACTCCAGGCCCAGATCTTGGCTGAAAAATTAGGAAAGAGAAGGACGATGAGAAACGGATGTTAAGAAAGAAAGTGCGCAGTTGTAAATATCAAGACTTTAAGATTGCTCAGGATTGTTTGCCGTCGTAATCAATCCAACAAGCGGATGTTTCGGCATTTCTGTTGTTCCATGTAGTTGTAACCAAGCATCGGCTGTTTGCTGGTCTGACTCACCCACTTCTTTGGCTCTCGGCGCACGGCTTGTCTCATGCATGGCTGTGTCCATCTCAGAGTTTGATGTCTCCCTCCCATCTCTCCCTGCTCCCCAGCCAAAGCCTCCGCCAGCGTCGTGTCTGCCATGGGAATGACCAGAGAACACACCGAACCAGTCTCTCTCACTGTGGCAGCGCCCGGGTCTCAGGGATAAGCTGTGTGACTGGGGCTCACTCCTCTTCTCCGCCCAGAGGTTCGGCGTCCTCCTCGCCGAGCTCCGTCTTCCTCCCTTTGCCTTATCTGGTGAGGTAATATGGGGATCTTCAAGCATCGTGTTATCTTCTGCCCTGCCTCCTCCAGACGCTCGCTGCCAAACGGACTGAGCTCTGGGGAGTTGCAGGGTGTCCCCCGGCGGGATGGAGGGGGGCTTGGGAAAAGCAACGAGTCCCTGCACAGCTGCAGCTCCATCCCAGAAGAAGCCTTGGCCTGATGACCTACACGGACACAATGACCCAGACCATGTAAACTAACTGAGGTGCCTGTGTCCACATAAGAGGGGGATTTTGGGAAGTGTCAATCTTTATATTGCTTTATCTTTATCTAGGATGCTGAATTTTGTCTGTTGCATCCTAATGCATTCATAAGAGAAGGAATTGAGATGCTCAAACAATAGTGTGGATTCCATATCCAACGACTCCATATCCACAATGTCCATCTGTAAAAAAGAGGGAGGACAGTACAGTGTCCTCTTGCGCACAAGTATATCTTTGTCATTTGGCTTTGACTGTTTTTACGGTTTCTGTTCAGGTGTGCAGAGGCGATAGAAGAAGGCTATTTGAAAGAGTAGGCCAGCTATAGTTGTGCATACAGTGGACACATGCCAGTTTGGCCATCTCCAAATGACAGTGAAAATATTCACTTGATAAGGAGCTGTGATATATGAACAGCTTGTAGAGATGGATCTTTGCAGGGTGTAGAAAATGCTTACAAAATTTGTGCAACTCCCGCTAATGGATGCGATTGGAGATGTAAAAAGAAAACAGGAAAATGGAACAAAGTTCTTTTTCTTGCACAATATGAGAAATAGGCTTAGAATGGATGATCTGCGCAAGATGTTTTGTACAAAGCCCTAGAGAGGCCACGAAAAGATTATTTACAATTTCGTATGTATACCACTAACATGAACTTTTCCATATTTTGTAGTATTGCAACCTGGAAATGAAATGGAATAAATTGGGATTATATGCCATGAATCTATACGAAATAGCCAATAATGTTGGAGTGAGGGGGAAAATCAATAAGTTTACAAAATTATTTACAACTAAAATTAAATCCATTATTAAAAAGACATGTTGGAGGCTCAGCAAATTTGTGGAAAAGGATGAACACCATGGCCATAGTGAAGCATGGTGGTGGTAGCATCACGTTGAGCCTTACCTTAGACCTCTTGGGTGCTTCTCTGACTAAGTGCAGCACACAACCACTGACTTCTCATGAAATAATGAAAAAACACCACCACCAAAAGAATAAAAAGTACCAGAATCGCTGGTACATCACAAATATTGTAATATAAACATATTTTAGGAGTTTCAGGGTGTAGGTTTACTTTAATTTCTCATTTGACGTTTTTTGCCTTAATGAAATGGCACCCAAGTTTTTTAATCATTTGTGCCTTCCTCCTTCCTAGTGAAGAAAATGTGACCAATCAGGTTACACCTCATTTTTTAGGTGCAGTTCATTCCTGTGGTATTATGTCTGTGATGATTTAAAAGTGGAAGGCTTTTAAAATCATCAGTATGTTGTCTTGGGACAAGTCATAACATTTATTGCAAATCCAATCCAAATTTGAAAATTATAGTAAATTCAATGACAATCCAATTTAATTGATTCTTAATATCATGACTGAGTCATTTACTCAGACAAGGGCTCAGAAGTCGAGCTGCAATACATACAGTGACACAAATTTGATTAACATTTCATCTTCCAAATTACACATTCACAGTGTTTAGTACATTTGAATGGAGCCCTGGTGAGTTCTCCTCCTCTGTGGATTCTTTCGGCAGGTGAGAACATAGCGAGCACGCTCCAGACGCAGACGAAAACAACCTGTTCGAGAGGTAGTCTCAGTCCGCTTCCAAGCAAACTCTAGCATGGTGTTATTGCAGTGCGAGAACGATTTGAATCTGAATCGATGCGACTGCAGAAAGCGAAACAAACATGTCTTGTATACTGCACTTTTTTGTAGATGTGAGATGCTAAACTGATCCAAAGGACAGAGCTGTAGTGCTGCAGAAACGCCATGAGCTCTGGATATTTATGACAGCATACAGAAAGAGAAAACAATCACTGGATGTGACATGACATATTTTAAAATTATTTATTTATATACAGTACATGCCTAGTTAGGTATTCATTCTTGGATGTTTCTTCATACTTTTGTGATTTCTATGCACACTTAGCAAAGTTTTATTTAAAGTTTTCCATCACTGTAATTCTGACCAATGAATGAAAGAGTTTTATGAGTATGTTTTCAGGCCCTACACACCCCTCGAACTTTTTTTTATTATTTTATTTTATTTTATTTTATTTTATTTTATTTATTTATTTTTTTACATTTTTGGGTTGTTTAATTATGTATAGTGCAGAGAAAGCGTATGACAGGGTGCCAAGAGAAGAGCTGTGGTACTGTATGAGGAAGTCAGGAGTAGCAGAGAAGTATGTCAGAGTGGTGCAGGACATGTATGAGAGGAGCAGGACAGGGGTGAGGTGTGCTGTAGGTCAGACGGAGGAGTTCAAAGTGGAGGTGGGACTGCATCAGGGATCGGCTCTGAGCCTCCTCCTGTTTGCTCTGGTGATGGACCAGTTGTCGGAGGAGGTCAGACAGGAGTCTCCTTACACAATGATGTTTGCGGATGACATTGTGATCTGTAGTGAGAGCAGGGAGCAGGTGGAGGAAAACCTGGAGAGGTGGAGGTTTGTGCTGGAGAGAAGAGGAATGAAAGTCAGTCGTAGTAAGACTGAGTACATGTGTGTGAATGAAAGGGAGGGAAGTGGAACAGTAAGATTAC
>CM040976.1:31390818-31405787 GCA_022985145.1 Pangasius djambal | reverse complement strand
CTTTGGGAGTGACGAGGTTGGACAGGATTAGGAACGAGTACATCAGAGGGACAGCTCATGTTGGACGTTTGGGGGACAAAGTTAGGGAGGCCAGATTAAGATGGTTTGGACATGTTCAGAGGAGGGAGAGGGAGTATATTGGTAGGAGAATGTTGGACATGGAGCTGCCAGGCAGGAGGCGAAGAGGAAGGCCAAAGAGTAGGTATATGGAGGTAATAAATGAGGATATGAAGCTAGTGGGTGCAAGTGTTGAGGATGCAGAAGATAGGGATAGGTGGAGGATGCAGAAGATAGGGATAGGTGGAGAGTGATGATTCGCTGTGGCGACCCCTGAAGGGAAAAGCCGAAAGAAGAAGAAGTGTGGAACTAAACCAAACCAAGTACCATACGAGCTACAAGTATCAGTTTCACTCTGATTAACGCTCGACATACAGTCTGACAAGTGTGAAAGGGCTCTTAGGGAACTCAAAGTTAAAACCTTAATCAGGCATTACTAATCGCAAATCCCTTCGAGTGATCCGTTGCTCTGTGATCGACTCATTAAGCCTTGTTACGCACACAGCACATGGTTACCGGATTCTCCACTACCACACTCATAACTCCATGGGAATATTTACTAATTTAACGAGCTAATACTTAAGAAACTGCGGTCCCTTTGAGAAAAACAACAATGTCACAGGTTCAGGCGAGGTTTTTCACGGAAAACAAAAAGTAAGTATGTTTTTTTGGTTTGTTTAGTACAGCTGCTGGTGTATAACTACTGTAAGCTTAGCTAGCATGGTTAGCTGGATGCTGTGTAGCTGAAGTGATGTCGAGTTAGTGCTCATAATTCAACATAATTAAGCTTAGATTGTAAACGCAGATATAACTTTATGTTCTTAAGAAGGTAGAAGTAGGCTCGTAAATGAATAGCGTTATTAAACTTGAGCTTGTAAGTTTTGTAGCTCGAGACTCAGTTGCAGTGACGTATGGCCTCCTGTGATGCTGACGTCACGTGCAAAAATCCTAAAGCATCCTCAAAGAACATTTTACAAGCATAGATGCCAACACACACTTCATGCATTCCCTTTTTATGGTTTAAGTTCCTCTGTTTCTCAGGAGAGTGTGTGTTAAAGTACCTGAAACTTTAGTGTCAAAACTTGATGACTGTTTTTTTTCCCTCTTGTTCGATGAAACTATTTAACAAATGTGATCACCATCTTATTTTTTAATCTCAGGACGATAGAGATTAATGCTACTACTAATCCTAACATGGTACTTTCTGACTTTTGCTTTATATATACAGTATTTCATCCATCCATCTTCCTTTCTTCCATAGTTCCTCCCTTACTTCTGTAAACGTTTTATCCTGGCCAGGGTCAGTGTGAATCCAGAGCCTGGAGAATCTTGGGAACACTAGGCGTAAAGTGGGAATACACCCTGGATGGGATGCCAGACGATCTCACACACACACACACACACACACACACACACACACACTTACACCTAGGGGCAATGTAGAGAGGTGATTCCACCCACCGGCATGTTTTTGGGAGGTGGAAGGAAACCGGAGAACCTGGAGAAAACCCACATGCACACGAGGAGAATATCCTGAAACTCCACACAGACACTAACCCGAGTTCAGGATCAAACTGGGGACTCTGTAACTGTAAAATGTTACAATGCTGTCCGCTGCATAACTGTACTATTTTAATATGTTGTTATATAAAATCTTTATTATTCTGTAAGTGAGCTGACGTGAATGAGAGAGGATTGCGTGACGTTGCCTTATCGCATGCTAACACATTTGGTCATTAACAAACTTCCAAGACTGAATTTAGCCCCAAACTTACAAGTGACTTTGCTGTGTGTGTGTGTGTGTGTGTGTTTGCAGATTCGCTGTAGATGATGTGCCTTTCTCCATCCCGGCTGCCTCAGAGGTCACACACCTGAGCGATGTGATTAATAAGCTGCTGGAGGCCAGGAACGGTGAGCTGCTGAGGATCCAGTCACCAAATTTACCTCAAACATAGTTTATCAATCAACACATCATGTCTCAGGTAGATCAGGTAGATAGAACACTGACCAAAGGTACATTTCATAAAGAAGGAAGATTTGAATCAGTATTAAGTATTTGTTGAATGTTTGTCATGTGCTGTTTTACTATACACTTGTGGTATAAGAGGGATAAAACACTTCAGGACATGCTGTTATTGGAAAATAATCAGCTTTGCAATAGTAACAATAACTTACCACTCCAACACTGGTTATTTCCAAGTGTTCTTTACTTATTTGAGTCTTTGACTTGGCAGCGGATCACAAACATGTGGAGTTTGACTTCCTGGTTCGAAGCCAGTTCCTGCGCTCCACACTGGCCAGTCACATGGAGGCGGAGAACATCTCAACGGTACCAAACACACATTTTAATTCTAGGCATAAATGGCTGAAACAGCTGACGTAAGAACATCCTTATGTGTTTTACATAAGCCTGTAATAACCTCTGTGTGTGCGGTATAGGAAGAAGTCGTGGAGATTGAGTACGTAGAGAAGTTCACTGCGCCGCAGCCAGAGGAGTGTATCATGCACGACGACTGGATCAGCTCAGTGGAGGCAGACTCAGAATGGTGAGAGTGAGAAATACACCTCTGCCTGGTTTGTAGCTGTGACGTCTGAAGTTAAAATGCTCTTTCAGTGAAAGCTTGTTTGATGGATGTGTTTAATTTCGTCTCTCATGTGTGATTGTGTGTGTGTGTGTGTGTGTGTGTTAGGATCCTCACAGGGTCGTATGATAAGACAGCACGGATCTGGTCTCTCGAAGGGAAGGCGATGATGACCGTTGCTGGACACACAGACGTGGTGAAGGATGTGGCCTGGATTAAAAAAGGTGATACAGATGTGGTGTTATTTATTAACACGCACATATACCGTGAAATGTGTGTGGCAATGGTAGCTCCGGAAGGTCATGAGTTCAAACCCCAGCACCACCAAGCCGCCACTGCTGGGCCCTCGAGCAAGGCCCTTAACCCTCAATTGCTCAGTTGTATAAATGAGGTATAAACGTATGTCGCTCTGGATAAGGACGTCTGCCAAATGGCGTGAATGTAAATGAAATTATATTACATGTTTTAAGTTGAAGGTTTTGATGGTTTCAGGTGTGTGTGTGTGTGTGTGTGTGTGTGTGTGTGTGTGTGTGTGTGTGTGTGTGTGTGTGTGTGTGTGTGTGTGTGTGTGTGTGAATATATATATGTGACTATGTCCTGAGACTCTATAACTTTATAGTCGTGTTTCTTGAATTACAGAGATTTCTATTATGAGACCTCTAATACTTTCTTTCATCTCAGTTTTGCAGCGGATCTTGGGACAAAATGCTGAAGCTCTGGTCAGCAGGTAAGATGCCACAAGAGCGTAATAGGAAATACACCAAGTTCTTGGCTTATAGACGTGCTTACTGAGGGAAAAAAAAAAACCCCGTCTCTTCCTCTCTCAGTTCCAACAGAAGAGGAGGACGAGGTGGAGGAACCCAACAGGCCACGGAAAAAGCAGAAGACTGAGCAGCTGGGGCTGACGAAGGTGACCGTGCATCCATGCACACGCTGATCATTACACTAGTTTATATTTAAAATAAGGCTGTGTATGTCTCCTTTGTTTAACTTTTAACTTTAAGACGTTAAGACGTTCTGTAGTGCTCTTTCAGCAAAATAACCTCCTTCACAATGAGATGCTGTATTTCAACACTGGTTGCAAGAAAAAAAAACTATTCCTAAAAGTCTAGGCATAAATTAATGAAACAGTTGTGTTTCTGAAGAAGGCCACGCCCCTCCTCACTGGAAGAGACACAAGGCAGAGGGGATGAGAAAGATAGACACAGTGCCATAGGAATAGTAGTATAAATAATAAAAACAGATGCTCAGAAAGATTGATTCGTAATTGCATTGAGTCACGTTTTGAATCTTTATAAACCGTAGTTCTAAGTGGTACTGATGTGATGATAATGTGTAATATTTTCACCTACTGGGCATTTTGAAGATAAAATTCATAAATATCTTGTTTTGATTGATCTTAAATCTCTTGTGATAATTATCGAGGATCGATTAAGACGCATGCCGCTGACTCTCCTGTCTCTCTTGTCTCTGCTCAGACTCCTCTGATGACTCTGTCTGGTCATACAGAAGCCGTTTCCAGCGTCCTGTGGACAGACGCAGAGGAGCTGTGCAGTGCATCATGGGATCACACCATTCGCCTTTGGGACGCTGAGTCGGGAGGGCAGAAAAGCACGCTGGTGAGACACAGAAAGTGGGAATTACAGACCGTAAAGGTCCTGGCTAGAATGTCAAAGGATAGTGCTGCTCTCAGGCCTTAACTCAACAATTAATGTGCAATAAGTGATATTTTGAGGTTAAACATCTAGAAACACAACACAACACAGAATATCAACAGTAGTATTCTAATACTCAAGTTACAAAACCATAAGTGAATGCAGTGTAGTATACAGTGATTGTGCTTGCTGTGATGATTGTGTTGTAGACGGGCAGTAAGGTGTTTAACTGCGTCTCGTACTCGCCGCTGTGTCGCCGTCTGGCCTCTGGGAGCACCGACAGGCACGTCCGTCTGTGGGACCCGCGCTCTAAAGGTGAGCAGAACACACACACACACATGCAGAAGACACATTGCTATGAATGAGTACATAGACTATATGGCCAAAAGTTTGTGGACACCTGACCGACACACCCACCTGCGCTTTTTGAACAATCCCATTCCACATTTAGTTATAATAAGCTCCACTCTTCTGGGAAGGCTTTCCACTAGATGTTGGAGTGTGGCTGTGGGGATTTGAGTTCATTCAGCTACAAGAGCGTTAGTGAGATCAGGCACTGATGTTGGTGAGGAGGTCTGGGGTGCAGTCGGTGTTCCAGTTCATCCCAAAGTTGTTCAGTGGGGTTGAGGTCAGGGCTCTGTGCAGGACACTCGAGTTCCTCCACTCTTAGTTACTGGGCCTCTTAGTTCCAGTGAAGGGAAATTGTAAAGCTACAGCACACAAAGACATTCTATACAAATGTGTGCTTCCAACTTTGTGGGAACAGTTTGGGGAAGAAACACATATGGGTGTGTTGGTCAGGGGTGCACATACTTTTGGCCGTATAGTGTATATATAAATGAGTGTTTTCTCCTTGAAATCTTTCTGTCTCTCTGGTGTGTTTCGGTGCTTTTGATTGTCTCATTTATCTGGTTCATGTGGTTTTGTTTCTCTTTCTCTCTCTGTCTAATCTATTTGTCCTATATCTCTGTGTCTGTCTGCTTCTCTCTCTCTGTCTCTCTCTCTCTCTCTCTCTCTCTCTCTCTCTCTCTGTATACCTTGTGCCTCACTGTCTGTCACTCTTTCTCTCTCTTTGTCTGTCTCACTCTCACTCTGTCTCTCTGTATGTCTCTTCTTCACTGTCTATCTGTCTTAACACTCTTTTTGTCTCTCTCTCTCTCTGTCTGTCTGTCTGTCTGTCTTATATCATTATCTTTTTCTCTCTGTCCTCTCGTACTCATGTCTCTCTGTGTGTGTCTCTCACAGATGGGTCTCTGGTTCTGCTGTCTCTGACGTCACACACCGGTTGGGTAACAGCAGTCAGGTGGTCTCCTTCCCACGAGCAGCAGCTCATCTCCGGTTCACTGGACAACATGGTCAAACTCTGGGACACGAGAAGGTGTGTGTGTGTGTGTGTGTGTGTGTGTGTGTGTGTGTGAGATCCTGTCCTTTTACTCTCCAGTGATTATAGTGTTAGATGAATACATCCCTGCATTTGTATACTGATATAAATGTTCACATTATTTAAACATTTTAGCCAATCAAATGTTATATTTTTGAATAAAAAAAAAAAAATTGTCATGTTTCTATCCTGGCCAATGGTGTGTTTGTTTCTGCAGTTGTAAGGCTCCGCTGTACGATCTGGCGGCTCATGAGGACAAAGTGCTGTGTGCTGATTGGACAGACAGTGGGGTGCGTGACCGATTTAAGAGCCGAAGCATTACGTTTTCTCTCTAGCTTTGAGGACACAGTTTACCCTCCACACACAGCACAGAGGGGACAACAAGACAACACATAGATCATATTAATGCTTTTAGGCATTTATCCTGTGTGTAGCTGCTGTGAGGATGTTTCCTTAGAGCATTAGCAGTGTAGCTCCTTAGTAAAACACTAGTTTCTTCCCTGGAACACATTTAATTTAGCAATTATTTTCAACACTAATTCTCAAAACATTTTCTTTCGATCATGCGAGTAACTGGAGTTGTGACTATTGCATTCATGTTTCAGATTTAGATCACTGCGTCTTGTCTGAAATTCATTTTTTTTCTTTTCTCCTCTGTGTCTGTAGCTGATTTTAAGCGGCGGCGCCGACAACAAGCTGTACACGTACAGATACTCGGGGTGTGTGACTGACGCTGGGGCATAAAGCTCATTCCCACATGACCCACTTCACACCGCAGCACATGAACTCGCAGCAGAGCCCAGCTGTGTCCTACAGCTCGACTGTGCAAATAAACCCTGCTTCATCTCACATCCTCTAAGCTGGACTCAGTAACCGGTGGATTTACGCTGTTTTATTGCTCCTGTTTTTATATTTTTCATATCCACATATTCACGTGTTTGTCCTTTCTCTTCTGTATTCTAACTGAATGTAAAGAAGACTTCGGCTGATTTAATACAGATTTACTGCCACCTCAAACCATCTGTCTGTTATTCATTTGTCGCTGTCTGTACATTGAAATCGTTATGTTTATTATTTTATTCATTTTAATCCAAAGTCATTTACACGTAAAACAGAAGGAGTGACTGAAGTTTCCATGAATTAGTAAATTTCCATGAATCGTTAAGACAAGTGCTAGTCGGTAGACTACAAACTATAGGTTTGTAATGAATACAGTAGAGTGCAAAAGTTTGCACACCCAAAGAAGAGGTACCATTTAATCCATAACAACTAGATGTGTAGTGTGTTGAGTTTCCTTCACTGCCACAAGTAACAAAAACAGTCAAAATATGTGTAAAGATATTAAAAGTAAAATCTATTATGTGCATTCCTTCTTTTTAAGAATGTGCCAAATTGTTGATTTGGCCACTCTTAAAGTTTTTTCTATCTCTCTGATAGGTCTCTTGTTTTTTCATCTTGATGGCCTCCTTCACTTGCATTGAGATGTCCTTGGAGATATATATATATATAAACACTTTTTATAGACACTCCCTCACACAAAGACTCAGTTTTGATAATATATGTTTACTTGTGCATTGCACTACAAATCATCTTGCACTATGTGCTGCTCCCCTCAAAATATCTCATTTGCACATTTTCACTTACACACACACATATATATATATATACCCATCCAAGTGCACACACACAGTAGTGAACACACACACACACACACACATATATATATATATACAAACAAATTTGTTGGCGTGCAGTTCCGCTTGTAGCCACAAGGTGGAGCAGCGCAGCTACATCGCGGTTTGAGTCGACATCTTCAATTCAGAGAAGAAGAGCTCAGTAAACATGGCGGACGCACTTCATGAGTAGTGTTCATTACACGGGAATATTTTGTGTTTTATTCATGTAGCACGTTTCAAATTATCGTTTAGAATTTACATAAATCTCTTTTTGTACGTAGTGAGCGCTATGGGGAAAAAGGAAAAGGGTGACCGAGGTAATTATGGTGCTTTATTTGGTGCCGTAGCAATACAGCACTCGTATAAATCCTCAGATAAATATGAACGGTGGCTGAATCCTAAATCACTCATGTTGGATCTGTAGTGCACTTCAGCTTTGGTAGAAGACACCATTTCATGTTTATAGGGAACAGGAAGCCATTTGGTTTTATTAGCCAGGCGTCTAGCTGTATGGTTCATATTTCTTTTAAACAAATGATGTATAAATAATTTTGGACATGTAGTACATACTTAGTTGTCTAGCTAACTAATATTTATGTACTATAGGCAATCAATTTTCACTTTTGATCACTATATCACATATAAAGTCATACCTCATTCTCACTCCCTATGTAGTGCACACTAGGGAGTCATTTAGGATTCAGCCATTGTGCATCTGCTAATTTTTTTTGTATTAAATCATGTTGTGTTAGTGTTATTCTCATCGTCTGATCTGATATTAATTGCTTTTCAGAGAGAAAGTCAAAGAAACGCTATTACGATGATGAGGATGATGAAGAATGTGTCCCTGGCACCGAGTCACCGGAGGCCATACCCGCAGCGGCTGGCAAGCAGGTCGATGAATCCAGCACCAAACTGGATGAATATGGAGCGAAAGACTACAGATTGCAGATGCTGCTGAAGGCGGATCATTCCTCTCGACCTCTGTGGGTGGTAAGAGAACCACAGCATGTGATGATTCTTACGTACTACAGCCTTTTAGCCATCATCTTTTTGCATATATACACTGTGTCTCCTACTTCTCTCTGGTCCCAAAGGAATTCTGGCCAATCAATGCAGTTATTTCGGTTGTCCTTTAAAGCTAAATAAAAAAATTGAAGTAAAATTCTTGCACATAGTGAATTCTGTTGTGATCAGCTCAGTGAAAGAGTGCATTCGGTGCTGCGGGTTGCACTTCACTATCCAATCCCACTCAGCTAGTTTAGAGCCAGTTCCCTGTTTTCCAACGCTAATGGGGCTGGAGTTGAACAGGGCAGTTTAACTCTTGGTCCTGGGTGAACAGCCTGGAAAAACCTTCCAGACGCTTCTGTAAACATCACGTCTTCCATACAAGGAGAACTGCTCAAAGAGCCATAAGGAGGTCTGTGTCGATGGACATGAGCTTCCATGCTGCGCGCTCTCAGTTCCAGAATTAACTATTTCAGCTGAGTGTAGAGCTCGTCCACATGAGTGCATGTTAAGAAACTGTACTTTATTAAAGAGTGTAATATGTTATACAGATTTATTATTGAATATATGTTATATGAAAATAGGATTTATTTATTTTCATCTTTAACGCTGTAGCCTAAAGCAGCATTAAAGCTGGAAATATAATTTATAGCTTGCGTGTGGCTGTTATTTAAAGTGTGGTTTGACACACTTTAAGTATGTTGCTGTTGTTTATCAGCATTTTACTACATAAACAAAATGGCCCAGAAATAGCGATGCCCTGACTCCACATTTGCAAAAATCAGGATTAAACAGTAACTAAGGATGAATGCATGAACATGTAAATGCGCTGCATGAGCAACCAACACACTCCCATATTAATGAACGTGGCCTTTATTAGGTTTAATAACCAACTAGTGAAATAGTGTATTTGGTAGAGTGTTTTTACAGATGTACCTTTTCTGAAGTATAAACACAACTGCTGTATTGTTCTCTGTATGTGTGTGTGTGTGTGTGTCAGGCTCCCGATGGTCATATCTTCCTGGAGGCGTTCTCACCGGTCTATAAGTACGCTCAGGACTTCCTGGTGGCCATCGCCGAGCCAGTGTGCAGGCCCATCCACGTGCACGAGTACAAACTGACCGCCTACTCGCTGTATGCTGCTGTGAGCGTCGGCCTGCAGACCTCAGACATCATCGAGTACCTGCAGAAACTCAGCAAGACGTCCGTCCCCGATGGCATCATTCAGTTCATAAAGGTATGAGCACGACCTATAAAGAGAATTGGTTTTAAACGTAACTGAGAGGCATTTTTATTTGTAGCGTGTCTGTCATTGTGATATGCTTCATTGTAACGCACAGTAAAACTGACTGTAGGTTATTTTGTTGTTGCTGTGTTTCAGTTGTGCACAGTGAGCTACGGGAAAGTCAAGCTGGTACTGAAACATAACAGGTGTGTGTTCCACTGTGATTCTCAGCCTCAGCTTACACACTCTTCTCTCTCACAGTGAAAAACCAGCCAGTCAGAAACGAGTATTTTCTACAGCCATAATATTTAACAATTAGCAGATAAAAATGTGTGTGTGTGTGTGTGTGTGTGTAGATATTTTGTGGAAAGTGCCTTTCCGGACGTGATCCAGCGACTGCTGCAGGACACTGTGATTCGAGACTGTCGTCTCCGCACCACTGAGGGAGAGGAGCCCGAGCTCATCACAGAGGTCATCTCCAGCAAATCTGCAGTGAGTGGACACATACACACATTTATATATTCGCGCACACACACACACACACTCAATCAGCAAGCCAGGTCCTTTTCAGGAAGGCTTGCTTACTGTCTGACATTTTGTACTCGTGATCTGTACACATTTTGATTGTAGAGGCTAGATATAATCTGATGCCTGCTCCCTCAGATCTCTAAGACGCTGCAGGATAACGGCGGTGCGTCCACGTCGCAGTCGGCGGACGGACAGCGCAGTAGTGCCCAGGTCCCCGAGGACATCTTCAGCTACTACGAACAGATGGACAAAGAGGAGGAGGAAGAGGAAGAGACTCAGACAGTCTCTTTTGAGATCCGCCAGGTAGGAGAGTGCGCAAAAGTGTTTAACACATCTTTAATTCCGTCAGGTACACCCAGAAGTGTTATATTTTAAACAGCAAATTTGAGATTTCAGCAGCGCTGAGGTATGATGTTAATTTCAGTTTTCTGGCTCTGTCTGTTCAATTCAGTTAAGTGCTGTGTACTGAGCCCTCTGCTGGTTTTGCTCGTTCTGTCTCAGGAGATGATCGAGGAGCTGCAGAAGCGCTGTATCCAGCTGGAGTACCCTCTGTTAGCCGAGTACGACTTCCGCAACGACACGGTAAACCCAGACATCAACATGGACCTGAAGCCCACCGCCGTGCTCAGACCGTACCAGGAAAAGAGCCTGCGCAAGATGTTCGGCAACGGTCGAGCTCGCTCCGGAGTGATCGTCCTGCCCTGCGGTAAACATCCACCACGCATGTAGAATGATATAAAGTTGAGTGCAAAAGTTTGTACTCCCCACTTAAAACCAATGCGTTTTAATTTAATAAAACTATTTTAAGTGTAAGCCAACTTAATGTTAAAATACACTGTATTAATGTCGAGGGGATACAAACCTTTGTTCTAGCTAATAAAGATTACTTACTTAAATATTTAACCAGAAATATCTATTATTTTTAAAGATAACTAAAGTAAAATAGACTTGTGTTTTTAGATCTGATCTTCATTTTATTCTTCGGTTTCATACTTTTTTCTCCACGTTGTGCTTTTCAGGAGCGGGGAAGTCTCTAGTGGGAGTCACAGCAGCTTGCACTGTGCGTAAGCGCTGTCTGGTGTTGGGGAACTCCTCCGTTTCAGTGGAGCAGTGGAAGGCCCAGTTTAAGATGTGGTCCACCATCGATGACTCACAGATCTGCCGCTTCACGTCGGACGCCAAGGACAAGCCCATCGGCTGCTCAGTGGCCATCAGCACGTACTCCATGCTGGGCCACACCACCAAGCGCTCCTGGGAGGCTGAGAGAGTGATGGAGTGGATGCGCAGCCAGGAGTGGGGGCTCATCATCCTCGACGAGGTCCACACAATCCCAGGTGTGTTCCTGCAGCTAACGCTCGTATGGGATTTATAAGCTTCTTTGCTGTATTTCCATGTTTGGAAAATCAGAAACCTGAATCAACTAATAATCAATAGATGAGTTCAATCTAAAATATAAAACTGCAGCAACTCGTAAAGAGTTTTGTGAGTTAAGAGAGTTAAGAGTTGGAGGATTTTTCCGAGTTTGAGGATTTTAAAGAACTCTGAGAGACAAAGGCATTAGTGGCTTAACAAGACTGGGTTCTGAACTAATTCTTTAATTAACGTTCCTTCTTGTTTTTCTGTTTTCTCATCTGTGCGTTCTCTTTTCTTGTATCATGCACACATACAGCAAGAATGTTCAGGCGTGTTCTGACCATAGTCCAGGCCCACTGTAAGCTGGGTTTGACCGCGACGCTGGTGCGAGAGGACGATAAGATCGTTGATCTCAACTTCCTGATTGGGCCCAAGCTGTACGAGGCCAATTGGATGGAGCTGCAGAACAACGGCTACATCGCAAAAGTGCAGTGTGCTGAGGTGAGTCACACGAGTTACAGTAATAGAGCGGGATGCAACGGGATTAAATATTCTTGATCTTACTCACTTCCAGTTTGCACATGCATCAAAACCAGAACAGTATGTAGGTATATGAGCGCTTTTTAACCATAAATGTATTGACCCTCAGGTATGGTGTCCTATGTCCCCGGAGTTTTATCACGAATACGTGGCTATAAAGACGAAGAAACGGATCCTGCTTTACACCATGAACCCCAATAAGTTCCGCGCCTGCCAGTTCCTCATCCGCTTCCACGAGAGACGCAACGACAAGATCATCGTCTTCGCCGACAATGTCTTTGCACTCAAGGAATACGCCATCCGCCTGAACAAGTAAAGCACTCATTTGGCGCCTCCTTTAGGGAGAAACTTGCTACATCATGATTTTTGATACAGCCACCAGTGTTTGTATAGCACATCCTGAAAAGAGGAATATCACAGGAAGCTGTTATGACTTGATTTTAACAATAAATTTAATGCAGTAATCAATTAGACTTATTTTGCCAAGTGTAAGCACGTGGTTAAAATTATATCCTGATACAATCCAGATGCAAGACGCACAAAATAAACAGTGACTGATCTTCACTCCCTTAATCAATATATAAATGCAAACATTTTAATATTTGGGTCATGCTGCCTTTCTCACGCAGGTTAAGGAAGCCCCCAAAATCAAACTAGTTGATACATCAGGCACATATTACATTTTTCTATTAATATTTTATCATTATGTCTGCTTCACCTCATGTTGGAACAAATCAGCAGCAGGATGACCTTTGGTTTGACCTCTGAGCTCAGCCTCTAATCAGATCACTTGCACTCTTGTGAATGTCAGTCTTCTCTTAAGAGGAGTTTTGCAGAAATTGTCTGCTGTTTTCAGTGTTTTTTAGACAGCATCACTTGCCTGTTTCTGGTTAGTAACGCATTTAATTTGCTTCTCCAGACCGTACATTTACGGACCCACGTCACAAGGGGAACGAATGCAGATCCTCCAGAACTTCAAGCACAACCCAAAGATCAACACCATTTTCATCTCCAAGGTAACGCACCTTGTACTTGGATTAGAGTGCAGCCGTGGTCAAGTGGTGTTGTAGTCGTTGAAGTCTTCTTGATTACTTCACGTCATCAAGTGGCCGCTGTTGCTTATTACACTATTGTAGAGCTGCTTAGAGTTGACAAGGGTTTATTTTACACTCCTCTTTCCCAAGGTCAGGTGGTCTTATTAACCACTAATCAGACCAGCTTAACTTGAACAAAGCAGCCACTACAGTTTCTCTCAGAATGCATTAAAAGGCTTAGAGAGGCTGTATAATCAGATTTTCAATTCTTTAGGTCATCTTTGTCGTCACATCCTTGTTCTAACAGTTACAGTTACAGTTTTTATGCATTAATTTTCACATTGTTGAGGATTTGTACTTTAACTAAATTGCCCTCTATGTTTTATTTTTAACCCTCCAAATACTGGTTAACTTAAAATGTTTTATTTTTCTTTGACCATCTACCTGCTCATTCAGAGACTTTTGCTGTGGATCTTAATTTTAGTTAAAATCTTTCACTCAAATATAATTTTCAGGATCAGCATCCAAGTTTAGCAAAAGCTCTGTATGTCCATGAACATGAACTCCCCAGATCTGCACGCTTACCCAAGAAAAATGCTATTTAACAAATTGCCTTGCTAAACATATAGCTTTTCAGATTTTGACTTAAAGAATGAGTCCTGAGTCACTGAAAATTTCTTCTACAAGCTTTTACAAAGATCAGAGCTGAGTAGTCGAGAGATATGGACCTTGTGCAATTTCAAAACCTTAACCGCCGAGCTCCTAATGCTTTCCTTCCCTGTCTCAGGTAGGAGACACGTCCTTCGACCTCCCTGAGGCAAACGTTTTGATTCAGATCTCGTCTCATGGAGGCTCTCGTCGTCAGGAAGCTCAGAGATTGGGCAGAGTGCTGCGTGCTAAGAAAGGTAACAATGCCAAAAAATCAGAAAAGCATTCTGAAACATGTTTCTTCCTGTGTGCTGCTCTGTGCAGGACTGAAGGTGCGTTTTTTTTGTGCAGGAATGGTTGCTGAGGAATACAATGCTTACTTCTACTCACTGGTGTCTCAGGACACACAGGAAATGGCCTATTCTACGAAGAGACAGCGCTTCCTGGTGGACCAGGGATACAGTTTTAAGGTTTAACACTACACTATCATTTGATTAGGCTACTTTTAAAACTATTATTTCGTTCAGTGTAGCTTTCATAGATATTTAAAACTAAAAAAAAAATTGAAACTAAGCAGTCTGTCTTTCTTTAAGGTGATCACTAAGCTGGCAGGAATGGAGGAGGAGGACTTGATGTTCTCTACACGTGAGGAACAGCAGCAGCTGCTACAGAAAGTTCTGGCAGCGACTGACCTGGACGCAGAGGAAGAGGTGGTGGCCGGAGAGTTCGGAGGAAAAACTCAGGTACACGTGTTTTAGATTTCACGAGTAAACGGATAAGAATTACCACGTTCTTTGTTAATAAATTGTACAAATTGTTATGGATTGCAAATTGCTGTAGTATAAGAGGAATAAAACACTTTGGGACATGCTGTTATAGGAAGGTAATCAACTTTTGGGTTGGGACAGTAGCTCGAGTGGTATCACACCACCCCGTCGTTGATTATTTTTCTATAACAGCATGTCACCATGTGTCCTTACTAATCATATCCAGAGAAATCACTGTGACTTAGTTTCCATGTACTGTATATGGGAATGAACATATTTAAAACGTCAAGTGTTTATATACAGGTGAAACTCGAACAATTAGAATATCGTGCAAAAGTTCATTTATTTCAGTAATGCAACTTAAAAGGTGAAACTAATATATGAGATAGACTCATTACATGCAAAGCAAGATAGTTCAAGCCGTGATTTGTCATAATTGAGATGATTATGGCTTACAGCTCATGAAAACCCCAAATCCACAATCTCAGAAAATTAGAATATTGTGAAAAGGTGCA
>CM040976.1:31370178-31381428 GCA_022985145.1 Pangasius djambal | reverse complement strand
CCCTTATGAGTTTTAATTGAATTTCATCAAATAGCAACATTGAGCCATAGTTCAATGCACTGACTTGATTTAAGCCAATTCCACTCTTTAACAATGATCTCTGGAGTGTCCATGAGGTGCCTGCTTTCACTGCATGACCATCTGGGATCAATAATATATATTTAGCTTAAAATGCATCACATGTATCAACGTATTGATTTATATCTGAGATGCCTAATTAGACATGAGATTATGACGATGAGTTTTGCATTTGCTGTTTTGTTGAACATCACATAGTGTCAGTGATTTAGTATGCTATATGTCATGTACATCTCTTTCTTTTCCCTGTTCTCTCAGATGGAGCACAGTCAGAAGTATGGGAAGATCTTTAAGTCACGCTTTGGGCCGCAGTTGGTGGTGTCGATAGCAGACCGAGACATGGTAGCTCAGGTGCTGAGGGCTGAAGGTGTAGCACCTCAGAGAGCCAACATGGAGTCATGGAAAGAGTACAGAGACATGAGGGGACACGCCACTGGCCTCATCTCTGCGTAAAGTCTAATTTACCTTTATGTGTTTGTGGCAGTTAACATTGTTTATCTTACTGATGTTTTTGAAATATGTGTAGAAATATTTTTAGAAATGTTTGTCATGATAACAGGCAGAGAATAAAGACAGGCTCACGGAATTTTTGTCAAAACAACCCATTCATATGCCTTGTTGGTATGTAGTGTGTGTTTGTGTTTGAAGATTGATATTAGGTGAAATATATGTGCTTTATGCTATTTATATTTACAGGCAGTTATGATGACATGATTTCAGAGAGAAGGTAGGCGTAAAGTAGCTAGTTTTTTTCTTTTCAGATATGTGGCAAACAATAGTCATAAAACAATGAGGCAAAAGTTCTATGGATGTTTATTTTTGCTGACCAAAGAGTCTGGCCTTTTTGTTATCTACTGGCTCACGAGACCCAGGCGCAAGAATTCACAGGTCAAAGTTTACCTAGTTAAAGTTTGTGTTAGGCAAAAGTAACCGCTACCAGAAACAAATGCATGTCTCTCATGTCCCATGTCCTTTCCCCTTCTGTTAATTAGCTTTTCCTCCCAGTGATTTTTATTTGCATTTGTTCTGACCACTGCTTTAGCTGAAAGTATTTTTAGGTGGTTCTTGTATTATTGTTGAAATGGAGCAAACATCATAAATGCTAAGGCTTTACTATAAAAATTTGCACCTCTGCACATACTGTATATTCCAGCCACAAGTTCGACTCTGGTGAATTTTTATTAATGGACGACAGAGCATAATCGGTACGCATGCATTGGTGTGAGCAGTCTGTCAAGACATTCAAATAAATGGTAGTAGTGGAATATTTTACGGATTCCAAGTCCTTGTGAATGCTGCCTAACTGTTATAAGACGTGTGCCACTTTGTTCTCTTCAGTGAGGCTGATGAGTGGCTGAAGATGCGCGGTGTGCTGCGACAGCTCATCATGCGTCCACGCGATGTTGCAGTATTCTCAGACGATGTTAATGAAGTGGTGGCAGACCTGGTGGTAAAAGTGCGCAAACTGCGCAGCCAGCAGCCTGACAGACTTACAGTCCTCAACGTCAACGACCTGTTCTTCAAATTCGCTATGGAAGGTGAGTGTGTGAATGTGTCAGTGGAATTTCTGTCAATTTTTTAAAAGTTTTTTAAGTTTCACACATTCTCTTTGGCTTGGTTCTGTTGGCTTCCCATATTGGTTTTAATGCAATTGAGTTTATTTTGTGATAAAACCCTAATTATAGGTGTGGCGTCCATCTTGTACGAGACCCGTCTGGGCTGCTTAGAAGACGAGATTCCCAAGATGAGCCAGGAATACATCAAGGCCCTCCATCTCATGTTTAGCTCCTTCAAGACCTCCATGTATGCCGGCGCCATCCCCAAATGGCTGCGACCCATCATTCCCAAACCGTGGGAGGAGTTTTGCCGCTCCTGGGATGGCCTCTTCAAATTCAGTAAGCATGGATGGGGAATTCTGGGAATGTGTGGGTGTGACCACGGGCTTGTAAACATGCTTGACAAATGTGTACCAAATGGATTTCTGTGCGTGCGTGCGTGCATGTGTGCATGCGCGTGTGTGTGTGTTTCAGGCCAGATCCACATTGACAGGAAGTTGGAGGAGATCAAGCAGAATTTGGAGAGGGGAGAGGAGGTGAAAGGAGGTCTGCTTACTCACATGCTGGTCACCAAGGAGATGAATCTGGAGGAGATCTACGCCAACATGACTGAAATGCTCTTGGCTGGTGTGGACACGGTAAGAATATTCAATGGGTGATTGTTTTCCTATAGCAGCATGTCCTGAAGTGTTTTATTCCCATTATACCACAGCAGGTTGCCTATGAATACATGATTGCATGACATGACAGTTTTTTTTAAATTAAAGAACGTCATATTTTTTAAATTATTTTATTTTATTATTTAATGTTGTGTTAGTTTCCATTTATCACCTATGTTATAAGACCTATAAACAGTTGTTTCCTCACCAGCTCTCTATTTTACGTCAGGTAGACAAAATGCAGCTTGTCATGTTAGCATGTCAAATCCTCTGTCCTGAGTTTTGATTAATCTGAGTAGCCAAACCTGTCAAAATATACCACAAAAACCAAGATTTGTTATATCACAGACTTAGCTACATTAGCTAGCTGGTTGACTAACTGATAGCAAACTAAGTTGAATTTGTCACAAGTGGGATTCCAATATCTGATTCTCAATTTGCATTACCATATTCTCTACAATGTATTTATATAAAAGTAGCCAAATTTGTCAAAATATCTCATGATATAATATCCCAAAACCTTTCTGTTCATCACTAGCTAAGTCATTAGATCCTAGCAAACTAGCTAGCCTGCTAGTTTAGCGCACAGTCTGTGGGACTGAAAGTTTCTTGGTGTCATGTTGTCACCATCTAGTAAGTTGTATATCAGATATGTTTGGTCCAGAGCCGTTCATAAAGCTCAGAATCAGTTTTTTTTTTTATTGAAATATGGATAAAGTTTCTCAGTTTTTAATGGGGAAAAATGGGAATTTAGTGCAAACAAATTTGACCCAAACACTTCCATAATCTATATAATAGAAATCAGCCAGACAAGAGGAGTTAGTCAGTTAAAAATTGTGTTTTTGAGTTCAGGGTGACTTTAAACCACACATTTTGAAATATGAGAGAATGAGAGTCTTTGCTGCAGACTAAAAATCTCTGCAGCTAATCCCATCTAATCCTGTGCCAAAGGCTAAAGTGCTAGTCATTTTGCAATACATAAGCATGTTGTACCCAAACGCCTTTGTGCAGAACTCTCTCTCTCTCTCTCTCTCTGTGTGTGTGTGTGTGTGTGTGTGTGTGAGAGAGAGAAAGAGAGAGAGAGAGCTCTGATTATAGCTTCCTAACAATCTGGGATATGCAAAGAAATCAATTTCTCTGTACTTGTATACTTTACAACACTTCCTTTTTTTTCATGGCTGCTTTCACACTGTGTTTTTTGTTTTCGTTTCTTTTTTTTTCCAGAAAAAAATGCGCACTAGGGTGCTTTTTTGTGCCAATAGGAAAAAAAAGAGGCTCGCTCGCAGAGCATGTACACTGTAGTCACAAAAGCTAGAATCCTAGCTAGAATCAGCTAACTATCTAACCTAGCTTGCTAGCTAGATCAGACTTATTATTAGCAGAAACGCAGATGAAATATAGATGGCGAAGAGGAGGTTGTTTGCCTTCACTACAGCTTTAGAGGCAGAAAATCAAAAAAATTTGAGCCGCTTATGTGACTTGACTGTATTCAGCCACAGTTAAAGCAGGTCATCACATTGTGTACCCAAAAATACCCAGGCTGTTATTTGCATTTAATTTTATTATTTTGTTAAAGCATTTAAATATCTAATATTTGCAATGACATATTTTCGATTCAGCATGTCGTAAATCTCTTTATGTTCACTCATTAACAAGACTCAATTTAATCTCACTTACCCACCCAACCTGAGACCTGATTGGTTGGAAGGTAAAAAAAAAAACGATCACACTGCGCTTTTCTGAAAAGTTTTTCTGAAAAGAAATGTGAACTCAACCAAGTCATATATGGAAAAGACAGGAGAAATATTATAATCTTTAACAAACCTCTCTTCTACCCTCCAGACCTCTTTCACATTATCGTGGAGTACATACCTCCTGGCCAAGCATCCCATGGTGCAACAGCAGATCTATGAGGAAGTGACATGTGTACTTGGTGGACGAGTCCCGACCGCAGATGATGTTCCTCAGCTGCCCCTCATTAAGGGACTCGTCAAGGAGACACTCAGGTAAAAACATCTCACTCTCCTCTCACTTATCCAGTGGGAAATGTTTTCTGCTCCTAACTGCAAATATGTCAATAAATTTGTTCTCTGCGGTGACTGCAGGCTTTATCCTGTTCTTCCTGGAAATGGTCGAATCACTCAGGACGACCTCATTGTGGGAGGTTATTTCATCCCCAAAGGGGTACGTCTTGGCTCTGCATGTTTGCGTGTCTGCTAGGGCTGTCATAGGTTTACTTTTTTTTTTTTAATTACAGGAAATCACTGGCCTCAGTATTACAGTTTATGTTTTTGTATTGCATTTACCGGCCCTAATATTAATTATCATTAATTATTTTGACTTGTTTTCTCCATAGTGCTGGATAACAAAGGGATGTGTGCTTGTGTGCATCTTCATGTTTGAATAGAGAAATACAATTTTTTTTATTTTGGATTAAAAGATTATTTAGGGGTGTGAAAAATACATATTTTTTTGATAGAGCACCCTATTGTTTAAAATCATTTCTTGTGAGAATGATATTTGTTAGAGGAAGTTAAATAGTCTCTCTAGTTGTTTGAGTTCATTTTTTTAAATTAATGCGTATGTTTATTTTATACAGTCATTTTTAGCCTTCTTTTGAAGGGTGCCAATATTTATGGTGTTGACTATGTTTTACAGAAGTTGCCAATAATCATCTGATATTCATCAGCCATTTATTTCTCTCTCATTTCAGACTCAGTTGGCTCTTTGTCATTACTCCACCTCCATGGATGAGGAGAATTTTCCCAACGCGGAAGAGTTCCGTCCTGATCGCTGGCTTCGTAAAGACACTTCGGATCGAGTGGACAATTTTGGCTCTATTCCCTTTGGCTACGGCATCAGGAGCTGCATCGGCAGGAGGATAGCCGAACTCGAGATGTACTTGGCTCTCACCCAGGTGTGTGTATGTGTGCGTGTGTGTATATGTGTGTGTGTGTGTACAGTGGAACAGAACCTGTGTGTAACTATGTTCTAGTTTTATAGCCGTGTACCTCATTTAGATAAATTTTATCTGGCTCAAACAATATGACCTTTAACACCGGTTTTGTCACATTAAGTTTAACGAAAGTTCATGAGATTGACTCTTGCATGACCTGCTGATAAGCTGAATTGAAGTCGCAGAAAGTCTTCCAGCATTAACACATAAATTGGACATAACTTCTCTGTACTCTGTGTTTTTTCCAGCTGTTTATGTTCTCTAACACTCGTGTGATCTCTTCCAGCTCCTTCAGAAGTTCCACATCGAGGTGTCTCCGCTCACAGGCGAGATCCAAGCCAAAACTCATGGCCTGCTATGTCCTGCAGCTCCCATCAATGTCAAGTTTATCGACCGTGTATAAACTCCCATCCCCTTTCTAAATGTACATATGTCTCTGAACTTAGTGTTTTTAGTAAACCCTTGAAAACTGATTTGAAAACAGAAGTTTATTTTGAATCACTGCTCTTATCCATCATGACCATTTAATTTTTTTTTTTTATTTAAATGGACTTTAAGGCCCTTGTCAACTTCTTTTCTGACTTAGCTGCTTACTATTAGCTATACCTTATGTGGTGACTGCAAATGAAGAATATGATCTATATATAGAAAAAGATAATATACACCGATCAGCCATAACATTAAAACCAGTGTGAAGCGAAGAACATTGATTGAGCTTGTTACAATGACACCTGTCAAGGGGTGGGATATACCAGGATGCACTATGGGAAGAAGGCAAGCCAGCGGAGGCAGTGTGAAGCTCTGGGCAATGTTCTGCTGGGACACCTTGGGTCCTGGACTTCATGTGGATGTTACTTTGACACGTACCACCTACCTAAACATTGTTGCAGACCAAGTACACCCCTTCATAGCAATGTTATTCCCTAATGGCAGTGGCATCTTTCAGCAGGATAATGCGCCCTGCCACACTGCAAAAATTGTTCAGGAACGGTTTGAGGAACAGGACAAAGAGTTCAAGGTGTTGACTTGGCCTCCAAATTCCCCAAATCTCAATCCGATCGAGCATTTGTGGGATGTGCTGGACAAACAAGTCTGATCCATGGAGGCCCCACCTTACAACTTACAGGACTTAAAGGATCTTCCAGATACCACAGCACACCTTCAGAGGTCTTGTGGAGTCCATGCCCCAATGGGTCAGAGCTGTTTTGGTGGCACAAGGGGGATCTACACAATATAAGGCAGGTGGTTTTAATGTTATGGCTGAACAGTGTATATAATGGTGAGTAATTCTACCCAGAGTTAACAGACTGGCTGCACTATGATAATTATGATAATAATGAAATAAGTATGATCTACACCTTGTGCTATAAAAACACAGGCAAGATGCATCATTGTTTAAATTATCCTGACAATGTTTTTCGTAGTTGTATAAGAAATTCTCATCATATTATACATGACAAAAACCCAACAAAGTTAATCTGATATTGCCAAGCTTCACAACCAATACTAACAACTCAGAAGGGTTAATAAGCTTCTTGTCACCACATGATAACAGTTAAATGAGAGGACAGTACTGCTGATTGGCAACTATTTTATCAAAACAATATGCCCGCTTCTTTTGCACGTCGTAGTGCCGTGGTCTGCTGTGCAGTGTAACTAGCTAAACAGCATGATGTAGCAATTTTACATGATTTTACAGCTTTCCTCCAACAACATGCCACTAGAAATATGTAAAAACAAAGAGATATGGAACCTCTGTTCTGCCATTCCTACATGCTTTTCTAGTGTTAGCATTGTTCACAAGGATGTCAATCTGTAAGTGATCTGGTGCCCACGCAATACTGATCAGGCAGAAAACAGGAATTTTAGTAGCATTAAGCTATAATTAAATTGTAGTAAGGGATATATATTTGAAGTTGTTTTGCCAGGGGCTTTAAATTTTTGTGCATATACAAACTTCCGCCTCATGATCATTTTCTTAAAGCGATTACAAATGCAGTAATCAGGAAATGAACGTCCATGTGTTTTAATTTGACTGAAATGATTACCTAATGGATTCTGCTTTTCCTTTATGCCTTTCTTGTCCTCGCAGAGAGACCCGGCTTGTCTTTGGGACCAAAGCCCATAGGACTAAGTGGTGTCATAACTGTGTGATAACAGCATCGTAACAGCAAACCAACTCTTTTAAATTTTGCTAAATCTTTAAAAATCATTTAACAAACTCGACATTTTGTAGAACTTTACACTTTACAGGATTGTACTGGAGTTACTGTGAACTATTTAACCTATAATATGTTAAAATAAATATCTTACTTTTTCAGATTGGAGCAGCTGTTGTGTATGACAGATTGTAGCTTTACAGTTATGAATGGTAAATACTGCCTTGTGTGTAAATACTAAATACATGGATTTAACCTTTGTAACATTTAAGGACTTTGTTGTCACCAGGAAATGAGCAGAGTTGTGTGGGTTTTGTGCCAAGATGTTCAGTGAAGTGGAATATATAATGATGGAAAAAAGGAAGTTCAACCACATTGTGTAAATAAAGAATAACACTAGTGACTGTGAACATCAAGAGTCATCCTGCTTCAGTTCTTCACGCTACCTTTCCGCTTAGGCCTGTTGTAAAGCCAGTAACTGTGATTACATGCACACCACTGGTTATATACGAGTCTCAGCTTCAGACGCTCCACCAAGGGCAATAATGTGATAAATATGTGTGATAATGATAATATAATACAGTTTCACACATCTTTACAATGAAATACTTTAATTTTAAATTTGTGAAATGTACTCATTCAGGTGAGGGGCAAAGAATCCAATTATATATATGTGTGTATATATATATATACATATATGTATAATCATTTAAATCCCAAAACTGACAAACAAGAAATCATCCTGAGAGCACCATCCCCACGGTGAGGCATGGTGGTGGTAGCATCTGTACCCAGTCACTGACTTTTGGTGGATGGTAGAGTCGTAGTTGTGACATATTGTTTTGATAGCTCCTTGGTGTTCATGATGCTGTTTGTTTAGCTATGCACCAGCACTAATCCAGGTGTTTCGTAGCAAAAAAGAGTTTATACTTATACCATCGCTGCATAAAACTTATGGCGTTTTAAATAATTTTGCCAACCCAATAGTAGCGTTGCTCCAGGTTCCTCAGTTTCGACTCTGAGATTGGGTTACTGTCTGTGCGGCGTTTCATATGTTCTCCCCACGTCCACGTGGGTTTCTTTTGGGTTCTCCAGTTTCCTTCAACCTTGCAAAAACATAACACATGACTCTAAACTGGCATCTCATTCGAGAGTGTACTCTCGTCTCGCTCCGAGTGCTCCCAGGATAGACTCCAGATCCAGGGTGAGCCTGACCAGGATGAAGCGGTTTAATGGATGAATGGATGAGTGAATGGATGAATGAATGAATGAATGAGTGGATGGATGGATGGATGGATGGATGGATGGATGGGTGGGTGAATGGATGGATGAACGAATGGATGGATGGATGGGTGGTTGGATGAGCGAATGAATGGATGGATGGATGGATGGGTGAATGAATGGATGGATGGGTGAATGAATGAATGAATGAATGGATGGAGGGATGGGTGAATGGATGGATGGGTGAATGGATGGATGGATGGATGGGTGAATGGATGGATGAATTAATGAATGAATGAATTGATGGATGGATGGATGGATGAATGATTTCTCTCACTTTGTTGGTGATCATGAAAGAAGTAAGATTCACTCACCTCCTAAATCCCAATCTATCCTCTGTTAAAACAAACAAACAAAAAAAAAACCTCAGTCTAAGTAGTAAAATAAGGCCTGATTTTCAAACACTGTCTGTTTGCACTTGACCAAAAAAAACCAAATAAATATTCTTTGTGATTTATTTACCCTTGGTGACCGCGTGACGGCGCTGTGATGTGGAGAAATAATCAAATCCACTGCAACTTGCCGTGAAGATCAAAGGCACGAAGAGCGCAAAGATGCGCGTCACAGAGGGTTGCATTTCAAATAGCTCCTGATTGGATACTAAGTGCACTACATAGGGTGGTATTTAACCTCCCCGAAGGGCACTTGAGTAGGGATTTGGGAGAGATTTGAGACTCGGCTCTAATTTGTCTGGCGCTCGGCCTGTTCCACGGACAGTACGCGTACTCGCGGGGGGAGCAGCTCGGTGTCTCGTATCGTGTCGTGTTGGAGGGTTTTTGCATGTAAACAAAACAGACCGAGAAACGCTACATAGCTTAATGTTAGCTGTCTGAGTCGTTTTTTTTTTCTCCAGACGTGTTTTATGTAGATGCGCTCTCGTTGGCACGAATACACAACACACATCTCCATCAAATGTCACAAGTTAGTGAACTGCTCACTGGTGAATTAATTTCCTGGTGAAATCATGCAAAGCTGTGATATGCTAAGCTAATTTCAGCTAAGATATGATATGCACATAGGCCTTGCACTGAAGTTGAACTTCTAAACGGACTTTATAACTTGTCACATTTGCGCCAGGCCCGCACTTCCAGGGCCGTTTTGCATGAGGAAGTGAACTCAACACAGACAACCCAGGTGAGGAGCGTGCTTAATTTCTTCTACATTTAATTCCTCTTATACATTTCAATCATAAATAACCGTAAATAACTACATTTCCGTGATTAGTGAGCGTATTCGGCTTGCGCGAGACGATGAATTAGCAAGCTTAGCAAGCTGTGTAGTCTCGCGCGACACTATAGCTAGCCTCGTAGATAATTAGCATAGCTTTAGCGGCTAGCTAGCAAACCCTGACTGTCTGGGTTTCTACTTTATTTAACAGTTAATTTAATTCAATAAGCACATATTGTATAATGAGAAAATATTAATATCCAAATATTAATATCTTTGATAAACCAGCCAGCTAGCTGAAGCTGCGTTAGGAGTATGCTAGCGGTTTAGCAAGCTAACGTGACGGACTGTCGATAACTAGCAAGCTGTTTAACTTTCTCGTAATTTAGCTGTATTTATATTATAATTAATATTTCACACATGTCAATGTGTTGTATTTGATTTCTTAAGCTGTTAAACAATGAGAAAGGTATGCTAGGTGGTTATGCTAGCTTGTGTATTAGCGGTGGTTTTCTTCCAGGCAGAACTGTTGTGTTTTTGTTTTTTTAATAATTGTGTTAATTCCTGGTTATAAAGTGTTAATTTGTAGGTCTGGGTAATAAGCTTTTATTTTGTCACTTAGTTTTTTTTTGCAGTTGATGCGATTGACAGCACTTTAGCTAGCATCATTTAGCATGCTAAGAAGCTAGCACCTGGCAAAACTTTGACAGCGACTGAAGTCACGAGAAATATTTTTCCCTTCACAGCTTATCAGAGTTATCACTTTGTATCATTAAAGTTACGGCAAAACTCTACAGGTGAACATGATACTATTTCTTGAACGGTAGATATCCCAGTCTATCTGCCAGCTGATGCCAGTGTCCCTTTATTTATGCAAATGAGACTTCATCTAATTAAATATGCAAATATGCACAAATTTGCATGCTTAATATAATTAAAAAAAAAGTAGGCTTGTAATGTTGTTAGATGTAAAATATTTATTTCACCATGAATACACTTTCATGAGGAAGACCTTTACAGAAAAGATAGTTGGAAAATAGTTTAATTTAGGGATGTATCGATACCGGTACTGGAATCGGGTATTAGTACTCATACTCGTAACCAAATGCTCCGATACCAGCATCCGATACCACGGTTGATGATGATGATGATGATGATGATGACATTTGGTGCAAAGCAAAGCAGGAAATATAGAGAAGAGCTGCTACAGCATCCTCCTACAATACAAATATTCCTGCAATCATCTTCCTACAATACAAATAACACCACTATAGCATTGAAACAGCGTGAGGGCGGCCGAGCAGCTCGTATCAGCGAGCGTGGTCATTAAAAACGAGTACAGCGTGACTTGCATTGCACACACACACACACACACACACACACACACACACACA